>PVHP010000237.1:0-175994 GCA_004024765.1 Zapus hudsonius
GCGGAAGAGGGGGCGGAAAGATTGTGAGAGCCGTGGTGGGGGAGACTGTCCGGAGGCATGGCACCCATCAGTAACAACACACTTGGGCCAGGAAGACCGGGATGAGTACTAAGATATACAGGATCCCTTGCCACAAGGACTAATACAGACAGCCCACGGAGGAGGATATCCAACTGATCAGGGATGGGGAGGGGGAGAAGTGGGGAGTTCGGGATAACAAAGCATGGTTTGCCCACTAAATAATGTAACTCATTATGGATAATAAATAAGAAAAAAAACTGAAAAAAAAATTGTGGAAGTGCTTTAAATTTGTAAAGACAAACTTAACACTGGTCTATTTCCTAATCACATCACTAGTGAACATTTTTGAAGTTTTTTAATATTCAGTAAACATACTTTATATATATATATATATATATATATATATATATATATATATATATATATAGTACTTTTATGAGAGAGAGAGAGAGAAAGAGAGAGAGAGAGAGAATGGGCATGTAGGGCCTCCAGCCACTGCAAATGAACTCCAGACACATGCGCCACTTTGTGTATCTGGCTCTATGTGGGTACTGGGGAATCGAACTGGGGTCCTTCTGCTTTTCAGGCAAATACCTTAACCACTAAGCCATCTCTCCAGCCCCTACTTTATATTTTGGTAACAATTGCTGTAACATCTTCTTTCTATATGTTGGATAATATGCTTTCTTGCCCCATATTAATTTTCTTCAAAGTCTTTGTGGTAAATTCATTGTACACAGAACAGAATCTAGACACTACTTTTTTTCTTATAAATCAGTTCACTTATTATTGTATTTATCCAACAATGGAAGATAATTTTAGTTGGATTTCAAAGGAATATTTTATCCATCTAGCTGTACCTCCGTGACACTGTCATTCCCAAGACCTTTCTAATGTCATCACTATGGGAGGGGGGAGGGAGGGTAGAATTTCCAGATACGAAGCTTGGGGTGAGTAGATAATGAGATCATAGCAAGTATTTCAAGTATGTCTCATGAATGTAGAATTTCTCAATTATAGAATGATCAGATTTGATAAATTTCATGTCTCCACTTGCCTATGAAATATTTCTTTTTTTTAAAATTTTTTTATTGTCCACAATGAGTTACAACTTTTAGTGGGCAAACAATGAGTTGTTATCCCCAATTCCCCACTTCCCTCCCCTCCCCCCTCAACTGGATAACCTCCTCCATGGGTCCTCTGGACAGTCCTTGTGACAGGGGACCATGGATAGACTAGTAATCAGCCAGGTTCTCCTGTCCGTACCTCTGGATAGTCTCCCCCACCACGGCTCTCACAATCTTTCCGCCCCCTCTTCTGCTCAGTTCCCTGAGTCGTGGTGGATGAGTAATAAGTTTGCTTTAAGGTTGTGGGCTTAGGGGGTCTTTGTGTCGAAAATCGTTGGTTTCTGTTCCACTGGCTAATCCTGTGTTGATTTAATGGCTGTGGCTGTGGGCCCCTTGTTCATCTCGTCTTTCTCTGAGGAGTTCCATTTGGATCCTCCATGGTATGACTGTGGTGGCCCCTCTCTTGCCAGAATCTCAGCTATGCCTATGAAATATTTCTACAAATACCCAAAATGCTGGATGTTTGTATCTGCTTCACTGAAGTTGCATTAAGGAGGAAACATACTTGTACCAAACTCAGGCATATTTTTGCAGTTTTTAAACTACTGGAGAACAAAAAATGAAGATTTCATAAACCTCACAAACATGTATTGTATCCTTGGGCTGAATAACAAGAAAATATTTCTCTTTGATAATTTTTTTGTCTTCTTTTGAGTTTACTTGTTACAAATCAAATTTCATTTCATTTTCATTGCTAACTTTTAAAATTATTTGCCTAGAATTCAGTGGGTGAGTCTGATCTCTCTCTTTGTCTAGAAGACACTACATTGATATGGTGTTGTTCTTCCTCAGTCACAGGAATACTCTTAACTAAATTTGATAAAAGTCTTTTTTTAAAAAAGGCTAAGCTCAGAAGCCAAGTAAAACAACTGACTGGCAGACTCAAGCATTGTGACTCATTTCATAGTAGCTCTATGGATGCCTTTGTGGGATCCTTCTCTCACCATTCCTCAGTGAGTAAAGTGTAATCTATATAGCTACTAAACTATCAGGAAGGAAGAGCCACAGCCCCCAGGACCACCATAGTCAATGTCCTCTCTGTGATACCATAAAGCTCATTTCTTATCAGATGTGACCTCCCTTAGGACCCGAAAGAAGAATTCAATGACATTATCCACCAGACCCATTTAAGAACGGAATTTTTAAGGCAGAAGAGTGCTGCTTTGGGTCTCAGAAGTACAGTTTCCTTGAGAGGGGGATCTCAGCAGTGTTAAAAATTATTAGAATCCCATGGGTAGCTTTTATACTTTCTTCAGCTAATGAGTTTTTAAAAATTGCTATTCTCTCACCTTCCTGTTTTCCTTTGTTTAATTTCTCTAAGGTATATTTTGTTTGTTCTATTTGGTTTTTGCTTTTAATTTAGAATTTTTAAAGAGTGATTAGATTTGTTCAAAGTAGGCCTGGACTTCAAGACTAGTAATCTCAAATTGAAACTAAATAAAGTTAGATGCACATAAACACACCACACACCTACGTGAAAGCAAATTATGTAGGAACAAAGTAAATAATTCTGTTATGCTACATTCTTGGGCTTAAGAATTACACTCATAAAATCTTAATGCCAAATGAGAGATAGAATCTAGGTAAGCATTACAGATGGCACAAAAAGTAGTTTATGGCCTGTTTGAAAGGCTTTGGACATGAGAAACTGCACTGCAGAGTTTTATACTAGGGAAGTTATCAATGAATGCAATTCTGGTCAACAACTTTATCTTCTAGAAGGTTTTTTTTTTTTTTTTTTCATTGCTGGTAATCCAGGGCTTTGAGGACATGCTAGACAAGTACTTTTATCATTGTCCTATTTTCTACCCAGAGAAGCATCTTTTGTAGATCTCTTTCTGTAGCAGGGTGAGCTGAGGATTAGAATTTAGATAATGCCCAGCAAAAATTCCGATGCACCCCCAAATTTAAGGAGTACCTGAATTTTTGTCTACAAGGTTAAAGAATTAAAATCATAGACAACCAGATATTAAGGTACAGTGGGAGACTTTATTTAAAGGAACATGGGGAGAGACCTTACCAGTCCCTAGAGAGTCAGAAGTCCTTCTGATTGGCCATGTGGGTGAGGAAGAGACAGGGTTATTTGTTAAGGGAGTATTTCCTGCCCTAGGTGGGCAGGGAGACAGGTGGTTGGTTCATACCTGACCAATCAGTTTTAGCACCTAGATTTTGAGCTCTAGCTAGACACCTCCCACTTCTGTTGTTTCAGGCTGGAACCCGGATTGTGTGGAGTCTTTTGCAAACTGCTGCCCTGGTATTTAATTTGCATAAAGGAGACGTGAGCTGATGTCTGTTCCTGTTCTGCTGCTGGCTTCTAAAGTACCCGAAAGCATGTTTTGTTAACTGCTCTGAGCATCAGTTGAGATCTACAAATCCCAGGCATTGCTGTTAGTGCTGAGCACATAGCCGAGGTGACAGAAATGGGGTCTGTAGAGCTAGTGTTCTGATGGGCAGAGACAAAGACCAATCACAGTAAGCATGTGAGATGTTGGATTGGAAAATGATAAGCCCTGTGCAAGAAAAGAAAACTGCCAAAGGATCGGATGTGCAGGTGATGGGTTGGTTGGTCTTTTTTTTAAACATTAATGGGTATTTAGGAAATCCCGCTTGTGAGGAATGACTGGAAAGAGACAGGACGTTGAGCATATAGACTTGGAGAGGGAGGCAAGCTTCTGACAAGTGTCCATCCTGGCAAAGTGCTGGGAGCTGAGTGAACGGGAGTAAGTAACAGAAGATGAAGCCCAAGGTTGAGGAGGGAGGAAGGATAGTGATGTGGGATTGTAGCCCATTTAAAGACTGAGGATATTACAATGCATGAGCAAAGAAGGCCATCAAAGAACTCTGTGTGATTTGGGGTTTTAAAGGGATCATTTGACTGGAGAATATGCGATAAAAGGTTTGTGCTCTGGTTATAAGATCTCTATCTGCTCTATGTCCAAATCCGCTTTGCGGGATGGTTTGTTTCTCGGTTCTTCCACAGTTATTCCAGGCAGAGAAAGTCCTGTTCATGCTCTGTGTGGCCTTGACCTAGGATCAGCTGCTTGACAGACTGTAGGAATTAATTATTCACGAACCCCAGGTCAGTGGGGCCACTTGAACTTTCATTTTCCCATGGCTTTCTGAAAATAACTTAAAGCAGGTCATCGCATTTCAGTCGTAGTGAGGAATTGTTGACCGCATGTGCAAAGGCCCATGGCGAGCATGCATTTGTGTGTATATGGCTATGGATGTGTGCATGTGTGTAAAAACCATTGTAAGTTTTACCTTAGTGCAGGTGAGCATTTCGGTGCAAACCAATTTGTCTGAAGAACCTAACGGGAGGCCGAGTTCCCCGGCCTGTTAGGTCTTCATTTATTCCGGAAAGGCTTTCCCATGGGACATTTTTTTCACCATGAGCCTACGACTCAGATGAAATCATTTGTGTCACCGTGGGAGGACCATGTGTGATTGAAGGGACATGCTAGCTGTAGGTCCCGTGAGGATTTCAAGCTCCTTGAAGACATCAGAAGAGGAAATGATCTTCCCAGTGCCAATAGTATTAACAATGCTAATTTTATAATCCCTGTCTCTTGATTCTCCTGACACTTTCTCCAACTTACATATAAATCTAAAAGTTTGAAGCTAGGATCTGCATATGAAAGAAAATATGTGATGTATATCTTTTTTAAAAAATATTTATTTATTTATGAGTGAGAAATTTTATAGAGAGAGAGAAAAAGAGGCAATAGATAGATAGATAGATAGATAGATAGATAGATAGATAGATAGATACATACATACATACATACATACATACATACATACATACATAGATGGATACATAGATACATAGAGAGAGAATGTGCCTGCCAAGGGCCTCCAGCCACTGCAAACAAACTCCAGACACACGAGCCACTTTGTGCATCGCACTTTACATGGGTCCTGGAAAATCAAACTCAGGGCCTTAGGCTTTGTAGGCAAGTGTCTTAACTGCTGAGTAATCTCTCCAGTCCATGCTTATCGTTTTGATCTTTGGTTAACTAACAAGTATACTATTTTTCAGATCCACCCATTTTTCTGTAAATTTCACAATGTCATTTTTTACAGCTTAATAAAACTCCAATATGTATATATACCACACATTAATTATCCACTCATCAGTTTGTGAGCAAGTAGGCTCATCTCATTTTCTGGCTATTGTAAACGAAGCCGTAATAAACATGGTTGTGCAGGCGTCTCTGTACTGAATTCCTGAAGGGTACATCCCCAGGAATGATGTAACTAGGCTGTTTGTGACTTCACACTGCTTTCAGTAATGGCTACACCAGTTCCAACAATGAATATGGAATCCCTTTCCCCACACCCTTGCTGGTATTTGTTGTCCTTTTCTGTCATGATTATAGTCATTCTTACTAGAGTGAAGTAGAATCTTAAAATAATTTTAATTTGCATTTCCCTGATACCTAGTGATGTCAAACATTAAATAAATTTATTGGCCAATTCTGTTTTTTTCTGTTTTAAGAACTCTTTGTTCAGTTCCATAGTACTTTTTTTTATAAAATATTTTATTTATTCATTTTCAAGCAGATACACACACACACACACACACACACAGAGAGAGAGAGAGAGAGAGAGAGAGAGAGAGAGAGAGAGAGAGAGAGAGAGCACACCAGGGCCACCACCTAGTGGGTCTGGCTTATGTGGGCACTGGGGAACAGAACCCAAGGCCTTAGGCACTGGAGGCAAGTGCCTTAACCTCTGAGCCATCTCTCCAGCCCCATAGTACTTTTTTATTACATTACTTTATTTCTTTTTAAAATATCTTTATTATGAATAAGCGTATACATTGTATGAGCAAATCTTGTGAAGTTGTCCCCATTTCTCTCCTCTCTGTCCCCTACCCACTGAGGCGCTTCCTCGGTGGGCATTCTGAATCTGTCCATTGGATAGGGGGTATGAACTTCACCAGAAGTATCCAGTTTTTCATTGTTTTTTCAGTCAATAGATGCATTGAAAATGACTAGGAATGCATTTGAAATAATTACAAGTTTAAAATAAGGAATGGGAAATATAATAAATTATTATAAGTGAATAAGATACCATGTAAAATACAGATGAGAAAAGAAAACTCATGGATATAATAGCTACAGTCACCAAACTTTTTTAAATTAATATTTTATTTTCTAAAATTAGATACAATGTTAGTAAATATTATGTTGGTATCCCGGATTCCTTCCTCCCTGTCCCCAATCCACTGGGTATTCTCCTCAGTGAGCATACTGGATCAATTCATGGGGTAGGAGTTTATGGATAGCACAGGAGGCAGCCAGCCCCCCTCCCCCATGTGTTGTTACTGAGGGGGGCCTGGATATTCTCCCCCACCATAACTCTTACAATCTTTCCACCCCCTCTTCTGCTCAGTTCCCTGAGTCATAGTGGGTGAATTTTGAGTCTGCTTTATTGTTGAGATCTTAAGTATCGCTGGATCTTTGCCCTGGGTTGTGTTGGGTATCATTGGTGTCTCCATTGACCTTTCATGGGTTATCAGACTTGCTATGGTGATAGGTCTGCTGTTTGTCTCATCACTTTCTCATAGGTTTTATTTGGGCCCTGTGTGAAGGCCAGGGGTGGTTTGTCTCCTTTCAGGATGTCAGCCTTCATCCAATGTCTGGCTGGTAGAATTGAGTTGTCCCAGGCTCTCTCACTTCCTTCTGAAAAATACAAACAGAATCTCCATCAGAGAGTGAGATCAATATAGGTTAAATGAGACAACATTGCTATTTTGGCTAGCTTCTAATGGGCGTAGCCTTCCTCTAGCTCTCTGGTATGGAATTTCTCCTAGGAGCCTGAGTTCTTGGTTCCCATAGGATTATGCCATGGTTCCTAGTTCCAGTTAAGGGTTCCTTGTCACTAAGCAGATCTCTTAGCCATTCATTAATCCCTCCTCAGTTTAGCGCCACTATTGCACAGATGAGCATTTCTTGACTTGCTGGTCTCTTCTATACAGCCATGTGTTCAGCATTATTGTGACAACTGCCTATATTATATATCAGTGGTCTTTGCTTTCTCCAAATATCATTCACCAATTTCCCCTGGAAGCTCATGCAACACCTTCATGGTAGGTGAGATTTAAGACTGCTTTATTGTTGAGATCTTAAGGGCCTCTGTACTTCTGTTTTAGGTCATGTTGGAAATCTTGGTGTCTGTCTCACTGACTTATCCTGGGTTGACTGATTAACTGTGATGATATATCTCTTGCTATCCCATCACTCTCTCAAAGGTTTCATTTGGGGTCTACACAATAAGCCTGGGGTGGTTCTTCTCTTGCCAGGATGTCAGCCCTCCATCTGCAGCTTGTTGGTGGAGTTGGAATGACTCTCTCACTGCTTTCTGAAAAATATAAATAGGATCTCCATCAGAGAGTGAGGTCAGTATGGGTTAATTGTGACACACATTTCTAATTTGGTGAGATTCTATTGTGATTAGCCTCTCTGTAGTTCTCTATTGATGGGACTTTCTCCTTGGGGCCCAAGTTTTTGGTTCCCAAAGGATTTTGCCCTGAGTCCCAATTCCAGTTAAGGGCTACTTGTCACTGAGTAGATTTCTTAGCAAATTTGAAGGCTGTTGACTACCCTCCCCCCCAGGTTATGGCGCCTCTATTGCCCAAGTGATCACTTCTTGGCTCTGTGATCTCTACCAGGAGGCAGTGTGTTCAGCTTTTTCATGACAACAGTCTGGATTGTATATCAGTGGTCTCTGCTTTCTCCAAATATCATTGTCCAATTTTCCCCTGGCAGCTTATGTAGTGCCTTCCAGTACTGCACAAGCTAGCATCTGGGGGCTGGTTGCCATTCTGGATCCTGCTGGGACTCTTTGTGTTGTGCGATGACTTTCTGTGGTTTCTTCAGCAATAGGATCTTACCCTTGGCCTGGAGTGGGTATTCAAGAGCTTTGACAGAATTCTATCTTGTTTTAGGGACATTATGGGTCTCTTTGATCAATAGCTCAATGTGGGAAGGAACTAATGACTGGGCCAGAAAGTTCCAGGTCTGATTCATTTTTCATGGGGCTAGGCTTCCTCCCATTCCATTCATGGCCCATCTTAGTAGGTGATACCCACTTCTTCCTCAAGAGCTTACTGTATGGAAGTAAGCATTTTATGATTGTGATTCTTTATTGGTTCAGCTTATTATGTAAGTCATCCCAACTCCCCTCCCCCACTCCTTCAACTCTTTTTATAGTCTCTCATTTCCCCTGTCAGGTTTGCTTAGAGTTTAAGCTTAACCTGGTTAGGAACCACATATGAGGGAGAATATGTGGCATCAGTTTCTGTTCTTGTGAGAGTTCGCTAAGATCTGCTCCAAATGTGTCCACTTTTCTTAAAATTTCATTATGTCATTTTTTTCTTTCCGTTGAGTAAAATTCCATCATGTAAATGTACCACAGCTTAACTCAAGAAGGAAATAGAGGAGAATGTGAAAAAATGGAAAGGTATTCCATGCTTCTGGATAGAGAGAATTAATATAGTAAAAATTGCAATCCTTCCCAAAGCAATTTACAGATTCAATGCCATGCCGATAAGAATCCCAGCTTCTTTTTTCACAGACATAGAAAAAATAATCTCAAAATTTATATGGAATTGCAAAAGGCCTTGGATAACCAAAGCTATCCTAAGTAAAAATATTCAGGATTTATCACCATGCCCAATCTAAAGATATACTACAAAGCCATAGTAACAAAAACAGCATGGTACTGGCATAAAAACAGGCAGACAGACCAATAGAACAGAATTGAAGACCCTGCTCTCAGTTCAAGTAACTATAGTTACTTGATCTTTGATGAAGGTGCCAACAATGTTCGCTGGAATAAAAATGGCATATTCAACAAATGGTGCTGTACAAATTGGATTAATACCTGTAAAAAATGAAAATAGACCCACTCCATTCACCATGCACAAAGATCAACTCCAAATGGATCAGGGACCTCAACATAAAACCTGAAACCCTGAAAACCCTAGAAGAAAAAAAAAATAGGAGGAGCTTTTCACAAGATAGGAATGGGGAAAAACTTCCTGCCTGAGCAAACCTCCAGTAGCCCAGGAAGTAAAACCATCACTTGACTAATGGGACTTCATCAAGCTCAAAAGCTTCTGTACAGACAAATATACCATATTCAGAGCCAATAGACCACATTAAAACTGGGAGATGATTTTTGTCAGCTATAATACAGACAGAGGTCTAATATCTAGAACTTACAAAGAACTAAAAAAAGTAGTAAAAAATCAAGCAGCCCCCTCACAAAATGGGGCATTGATCTCAACAGAGAATTCACAGAGGAGGAAACACAAATGGCTGATTCTCACTTAAGAAAGTGCTCCTCATCCTTAATCATCAGGGAAATGCAAATCAAAACTACAATGAGATTCCACCTTACTCCAGTCAGAATTGCAGTTATTAAAAATTCCAACAATTGCTGGTGAGATTTTGGGGAAAAGGGAACCCTCATTCACTGCTTGTGGGAATTCAAACTTGTTCAACCACTATGGAAAGCAGTGTGGAGACTCCTGAACAGAATGGGCATAGAGCTACCAATGGACCCATCTATCCCTCTACTAGGCATCTACTCTCAAGATGTAACAACTCAGTATAGAGACATTTGCTCAACTATGTTTGTTGCAGCCCAATTCATGATAGCCAAGAATTGGAATCAACCAAAATGCCCATCCCTAGATGAATGGATAGCACTGGAATATTGATACCGATTGCATGAAATCCAGAAAATGTTTTCAGAAGGATGGTATTTTTACAATATCAGTTCTTCCAATCTATAAGCTTGGAATATCTTTTTATTTTTTAGTGTCTTCTTCAATGTCTCTCTTGAGTGTTTTAAAATTTTCATTGTAGAAGTATTATACTTACTTTCTTAGGTTTATTCAAGGTATTTTAGAGGCAATTGTGACTGGTATTATTTCCTTGAGTTCATCTTTGGAATTTTTGTCATTGATATAGACATGGTACTACTTTCTATGTATTAACTTTGTATGCTGTTACTTTTCAGAAAGGGTTTATCAGCTGCAATAGTTTTCTGGCAGAGTCTTTATGGTTTATTATGTATAGAATCATACCATCTGCAAATAATGACAGCTTGAGTTATTCCTTTTATATTTGTCTCACTTTTATTTGCTTTTCTTTTTTTTTACTCTAGCTAAGACTTCTAGTACTGTCTTGTATAAATGTGGATAATGTGGACACCCTTGCCTTGTTCCTGGTTTGAGTATAATGTTGGCTATAGATTTGTTGCCTTTATTAGGTTGAGATTTGTTTCTTGTATTCTCAATTTCTCCAGGACTTTTATCATCAAATGTTTTCTCTTTACCTTTTGAGATGATCACATGATTTTTAGCCTTGAATCCACTTATATGGTGCATTGCATGTGTTGATCTATGTTGAATCGTCCATGCATTTGTGAAACAAAATCAACTTGATCATAGTGAATGATCATTTTAGTGTGTTCTTGTATTTGGTTTGCAAGTATTCTGATGATGATTTTTGTTTTTATGTCCACGAGGGAGATTGGTCTTTAATTCTCTTTTGCTGTAGCATTTTTATGTGGGCTCCTTCTTTTCCTATTTTATGGAATAGTTTGAGGAGCACTGGAGTTAATTATTTTTTGAAGGTCTGATAAAATTCACCAGTGAAATCATCTGGGTCTGCTTCTATCTCATTGCTTGTTATATTTGTCTCATCTTGGTTTAATTTTGGTAGGTCATATGTATCTAGAAACTCGATCGAAAGCAGCTTGTGGGAGGAAAGAGTTTATATTGGCTTATAGACCTGAGGAGAAGCTCCATGATAGTAGGGAAAACTGTGGCCTGAGCAGAGGCTGGGCATCACCTCCTGTCCAATACAAGAGGGTCAGCAGCAGCAAGATAGTAAGCCAAACCCTGGCAAGGGGAAGCTGGCTATAACACCCATAACCCCATTCCCAACAACACAGTGACTCCAGAAAGCTCCAATTCCCTAATCAATAATAGCTGCGGACCTAGCATTCAGAACACATAAATTTATGGGGGACACCTATCTGAATCAAGCAACCACAGATGGTATGGAGTATATTAAAATATTTGGTTACTTAGAAGTGGGAAAGAAAGAGGGTGGGGACTACTGTTAACTTTGAAAAAGAGGGAGGTGGCAAAAAATTCTGGGAAAATAAAGTTGGGGCACTGCTAGCTTCTCCAGATTTTAGAGGATATTAAAACTGTGACAGGTTGTGGTTATGGAGTTTGGAAAGTAGGAGAAAATGTGGAAAGGAGGTTGGAGGGAGATGAAAAGTATATGAACTACAAGTGTGAGGAGTAATACAGAGAAGACTTTATTAGAAATGGTGAAGAAAACTACAGAACTATCCTAAAATCCCACTGAGCAGTAAACAAACACAAATGGACCACCATGGACTATACACATGAGTGGAGATTTTTTCCCTCACAAAAGGAGGCATTAAGTGATAAAAATCAAGAATGACAAAAGTTAACCCTAACATAAAAATTTCAAAAGGCCAAGTATACAAGACATACACCAAATCTAAATACAAAATTACTTCATTGGTCAGTATTTCTGCCTTGGTTGGATGTGTTTTGAAGTGTTTCATTCTTGTGTTTCTTTTAGCAATAGATATGGGAGGTACAGTTAATACTTCCAGTTCAAACTTAAAGAGAACCAGATTGGAGATATGTAATTTCCCTGTGGATTAGATATGTTAGAGTGAGTTTCTCTCTCAGCCCTGTTGAGTGCTTAAGACATTTCCCTTCTTGGTCTTCTCTCAGCTTGGCTCAGCTGGGCAGGTCTGGGCCAGTCTCAACTGGACTTGGTGCTGGGTGAGAGCTGAGAGTGAGTGATAGCCTTTGCCTTTCTGCAATCTCCCTCTGCAAAGGTGGTGGGAGATTGCTTTGCGGAGCTCAGCTCTTCCCAGACTTCTCCTTCAGAAGAGACTAGAACTGTGTGGAGCTTAGAAGCACTTGCCAGCGGCCAGCCCAAGCTGATCCCTGATTCTGACTCTCCATGAGGTGTCACCTGGTTTAATAACCGATCTTGCTTCTTTCGGAAAAGATAGCACATTGTGTATTATCTTGCCTCTTTTGTTTCCCGGGTTTCATTGGTGAGACCCCCATTCCACCATCTTATCCAGAAGTTTCTATTTTTAGTTTTTTTAAGAACCTCCCCAGTTATTTCCATAGTGGTTACACTAAGTTACATTCCTACCAGTAATGTATAATCCCAGTGCGTTTGTGATTCCTTGATTTCTTGGTGACAGATGGCCATCCTAGTGGTGATGAGGCATCTCAATATGGTTTCAATTTCCATTTCCCTAATGGTGGAAGATGTTGAAGATTTTCATAATTTTTTGCCCACTTTGATTTCTTCTTTTGAGAATTGTCTAATTCATTTGGACATTTATTGACTAGATGATTTTTTAAAAAAATCACAATTTCTTTAATTCTCTCTTTATATAATCGGTACCCTTTGTTTTGAATTTTGCAATATCTGTTTTGTGAGGAAACTGATCTGGTTTGCTGACCACAGATCTTTCATTATCCCCTGTCTGAGTATCTCATGGTCATTCATGCCCCTGTCCCGTGTTCTGTGGGAGAGTACAAGCTGTCTACTCACAGAAGGGAGGGGAAGCAGGCGTGCTGTAAACAACCATTGCTTAAGACTTACTGACTTGGGGTCACTTCCATTCCTTTCCATTTTAATTTTGAGTATAATCGTAATAGTCTAATCACAGAAAGTAAAATGTGTTTGGAGAATTAGCTGGCCACTGCTAATATAAAGCAAATGGAATTTAAACACAGCAACCTATACCCTCATCTGTGACAGTCTGTTGTGTGGAAGGGCATGGTGGGGAGGGCTTTTATCTCCATTAGCAGGGCACCATAGGGAGTAATTTGTGATTGACAATTCTCTTTGCCATTTTCAATTACCAAAATGCCCGAGAGGCAGTATAGTTAGTGTAGTCTTTCCCAATTTATAAAAGAATTGCCTGGATTCTTTGTCAATAGCACAGAGTCCCAGCCCCACTCAGAAGGTGATGAATGAGGGCCTTTGGGGTAGTCTCTTGGAAAGTCATAGTTTTAATAAATTTGAAGATGAATTGTGTGAGCTGATAGTGATGAGGACAGGCAGGGTTCAACTCTGCCATGTACTTGGTTGAAATACTAAGTTATTTTATCTTGTCAGTTTCCTTTTTAAAAAAATATTTCTTTGCAAGGAAAGAGGAAGAGGAGAGAGAGAGAGAGAGAGAGAGAGAGAGAGAGAGAGAGAGAGAGAGAGAGAGAGAGAGAGAACCTCAAGCCACTGCAAACAAACTCCAGATGCATACACCACTTTGTGCTTCTGGCTTTACGTGGGTATTGGATACGAACTTGAGTTTTTCTGGTTTTGCAGACAAGTCTCTTAAATGCTGAGTCAGCTTTCCAGCCCATTTCCTTTACTAAAAAATATTTTTGTTTCCAAGCAGAGCAAGACACACACACACACACACACACACACACACACACACACACACACAGACAGAGAGAGAGAGAGAGAGAGAGAGAGAGAGAGAGAGAGAGAGAGAGAGAGAGAATGGGCACACACCATGGACTCTAGCCTCTGCATGCACCACTTTGTGCATCTGGCTTTACAAGGGTCCTGGGGAATCAAACTCAGGTCATTAAGCTTTGCAAGCCGGCACCTTAACTGCTGAGCCATCTTTTCAGCCCCATTTTCTTTATTTTTTTTTATTATCCATAATTAGTTACATTGAATGAGCAAATAATGTGCTGATGTCCCCAGTTCCCCGATTTCCCTCTTCCCTGTCCCCAATCAGCTGGATATCCTCCTCTGTGGACAGTCTGGATCAGTCCATGAGGTAGGGGATTATGGATAGACTAGGAGTCAACCTGGTTCCACCCCCCTTTGTATGTTGTTACTGAGGGAGGCCATGTCTCTGGACATTCTCCACCATGACTCTTACAATCTTTCTGCCCCCTCTTCTGCTTAATTCCATGAGTCATGGTAGGTGAGTATTAAGTCTGCTTTATTGTTGAGGTCTTAGTGGCCTCTGTCCTTCTGCTTTAGGTTGTGTTGAAGATCGTTGGTATCTGTCTTGCCCCATTTTCTTAATGATAGCCATTCTGACTGGGTGATATGAAATTTCAAAATAGCTTTACTTTGCATTTCCCTGATGGTAAACATTTTAAATTCTTATATTATTTCTGGTGATACTTTAAAAATCCACTCCAATCCCTTGCTCAGCTTTACAGAAAAAATTTAACAGATTCTGTGAATTCCAAACAATTTTTCTTTAATCTGTTCCTTTTTAAAGTTTTAGGGTGATGCTCTTTCCTCTTCCTGGTACACTCATTATTGTGAATACTCAAAGGCACTGCATATGCTTGGTATACATGTTGGGTATCCATTAGGTGCTACTGTTGCTGTTACTATCTGCTTACCCAATGTAGCCTGATGGTCAGAATTTTCTCAGAGCAACACAGGGAAGTTGATTTTCTTTATATGCATGGTCTACAGGGTTGCTCTTTCTCCCTGGTCTAGGAGAGAATCTCAGGAATTTGGCCTATTCACTTTGATAAGAAAATATTTTTTCAGGAACCTATGTAGAAGAACCATTTTCAGTTTTATGTGATTAATAAGTACCCCCGTTCCTTTCACTTGCAAACATTTGTTTTGCATATGTATATAAAATTTCAAGGTGAAATGTACTTTTTAAAAAATGCATCATCTCATTTATTAAAAGTAAGTTACAATCCTGTATAGCATGCCATCTAATTTTAGTATCAACTTGCTGGGTATGTCTATCCATGAAAATAGGTTTCTGAGAATGAGTCAGGTAATGTGGGCTATAAAACAACATTGGAAGGCCTGTGTAGAAGTTTGAATAGATGCCCCCCAAAAGATTTAGCAAAATTATTAAAGCTTGTAATTTGTCTCCAGCCTCCTGGCTGGAGGAGATGTCAGCTTGGCCTGGAATCCCAAAATCCAACCCTAAGGTGTTTCTGGGGGCGGATCTGGAAATCCAGCTATAGGTATACAAAGAGCGGTCTGAGTTCAAGTCTGGAGTACCTGATATATTCTGCAGTCTGAGTGTACTTGCTTTTTGGAGATACTGGTGTGGTCTTTCCCTCTCTGCGTGGATCTTTAAGCTTCAAATAAATCCATTCTTCCTCCCCTAAACTGTGCCTTGTTTAGAGGTTCATCCCAGCAGTTTGAACTGACGACCACAGCCTCATTCTACAGTTTGAAAAGACACAGAGCAGAAACCACTAAAGAGAGCCACTGACAAGACCCCTAGGGACGCAGGAATCCGGAGTCACCTTCGTGCATACTCAGGTCTTCTCTTGCATAGTTGAGCCCAAAGTTTCTGGGCTTCTCTCACTTGGGATATGGTGTTTCCTCTACTGTGTTTGTGCTTTCATCAACTTCTTCTTGGATGAAGAAAGCATTTGGAGTTCTCCTTACAAAATGAGAAGCAAAATAGGTTGTAGGAGTCTTACCTCTGTATGGTTAAACATTCTTCACATATGATACACGGCAGGAAAACAAAACAAAACAAAACAAACCCAAAATGAATTCTTGAGAAGAGTTAGGCAGTTTATCTCAAGAGAAACTCCCTAAACATACATGATTCTTATAGATAAATTATCAGCCATATTAGATATGTTTGAAAAAGAGCAATCAGATTAACAGAACATGGAATTGATAAACTTTTCTTGAATATTCACCATTAACAAGGAAGAAGTTAGCTGAGGTTCCTTGTAGAATGTCTGCCTAGTAAAGATGCTGTTGGGTTGTACCATGAAGGCCGTTTTTGCCCATGTGACCTTAGTAAAGTCCCTGGGAAAGCCAGAGACACCATTTAGCAATTTCAGTACCTACACGATGAAATATGTTTCATGAGAAAAGGAAAATAAAGTCATGGTTTCTTTTACTATTATGGAATTCAGCTTGAAAGAATTCAACAACATTGAATACAGAAGAGTTTAAAAAGTTGTTTGGTGACTGTGGGGATGGCAGAAAAATTAGAAGTAATATGCAAAATTTGAATCAAATAGATGTATTTATAAGTTATGTGTCTGAAAAGCAAAGGGACTTTTACTGGAGAACACACACACACACACACACACACACACACACACACACACACACACACACCCTTACAATGGAAAGTCAGGTCTATGACTCAATTTTTGTAGATTTTTTTTTCTTAGTTTCTTTTCCTTCCATCGAATTGCTGAGGTTTGGTAAAGAGGTCATCCAAGATATGTGGTTTGCTTTTCTTCTTTCTTTCCCTGTTTTGGGGCTGCTCATGACGAGGTTTATTAGGTAATATTCACTTTTTCACAATCAACTAATCTTTCCTTTGTGGCCTCTATTCCTTCAGAGAAGTCCAGATATTTTAATAAATGTTAAAAAATAGTTTTTACTGGATCCTTAAAAGACGAGAATCAAAAGTATGAGTTATTGAGAAAATAACTAATTACTTTTTCACTCAAGGTTTCAGTTTAACATCCTACAAGGATGCATTCCAAATGTTTTATGGTGAGATTATCAGGGGCCTGATTAGTATTTCTTAACTAGTGTCAAAATTTTGCAATTTAAAGGGACATTTACTTTCTTTTGATAATTGCTTTAAAACATGACTTCCTCCTACGTATTTGTTAAGAAGGATTATATAAATGCTATTGATTTAGCAGCACTAACATTGCCTTTTTATTTTTTAATGCTTCTTTTGGATGCTAAGCCTCTCGGATTTTACAAGCTGAAGACTGCTCTTATGCAATTGTTTTTACCTGTTAACTCACTATTTCCACATTAATAATAGGGTAAAGATATCAGGCTTCAGTTTAGATTATGACAGTAGCTAATGGCTTTTCCACATTGACTTCAAGCAAAGAGACTTCCTTTCTTGTTTTCATGGGAATTTTATGAATTCCAATATGTATATTTTTCCATCTGTAGTATTTTATTTGCAATTGGAAATTACCAGTTGAGATATCACTTTTCTCATGAAAAATTTCCTAGTACTGAATCCTAACCACTAAAGCTGATTTCAGCTACTGAAGTAGTATGAATTTTTTATTCATAACTTAAATTTTTGAAATATCCTTTTCGGTTATTAACACTGATACTTTTGAGTCATTGAAACAAATTAAATTTCTCCCTCATATTAATTAGCCAACTTTTCATAAATTTAATTCCTTTGTCTGTTACATGTCCTAAGGTAATTTAGATAGATGGGAGTACTCTTGGTTAATATTATTACAATGAAATTATTTTATCTCGAATCAGTTTTTTTCATTGCAAGTGAAATATTTTTTAAAAAATATTTTATTTATTCATTTTCAAGCAGAGAGAGATAGAGAGAGAGAAAGAGAGAAAGAGAGAGAGAGAGAAGAGAGAGAGAGAGAGAGAGCGCACCAGGGCCACCACCTTGTGGGTCTGGCTTATGTGGTTACTGGGGAATTGAACTTGGGGCCTTAGGCATTGGAGGTGCCTTAACCAATGAGCCATCTCTCCAGCCCAACAAGTGAAATATCTTGATTGGAGATGAATTTGTATCCAGAAAACCCACCTTAGTAATCCAGTAAAGAAGAGATTCTTTTTATCTCTTTTACTGTCTGACCAATTATTTTCCTATTTTAGATTTAAGGGACTAGTTATAACAGACATACAGGGCTAAATGAAGGGCTGTTAGCCTCCTGGAATTGGAGATCACAAGTGACATTTTATTAAACATACTTTGTTGTTATCATTATTGTTAAAGAATCTCCTTTTGATTTAAAGGAGACAAAGTTTTCCAATGAAGAGAATGTTCAAATAGAAATGAAGGTAGTTTTATAGGTCAGCTCTGTCACTTATTACCAAATGTGCTACACTCATACTTCATTTAAAAATTCTGAGACAGGATGAGGGGCTGGGGAGATGGCTCAGTGGATAAGCGCATGCGTGCTCAAGTTTGAAACCTCAGTGCTTAAGTACAAAAGCAGATGCTATGGTGAGTGTGGGTGAGAAGGAAGGTGCCTTTCGCCAGCAAGCCCGGTGAAAATGCAGCAGTGAACAATGTGACACTGCTGAGAGGTGTCAGATGGAGGCGTTCTAGGTAGCAGATGGGGCCAGGCAGGTGCCAAGGGAGGGTATTTCAAACACTATACCCACTTCTAGCTCCAGGCCAGGTTCTCTTCATCTTGTATGCTGGGATGTGAATAGCCATAGCTTCTCATTCTGCTCATTCTACTACCATGGATGAAACCACTTCTGCTAGCTCGTCCTCTGCTGGGATGGTCTGAAATCTCTTTGAAACTGTCAGACAAAACAAACTTTCTTCTCATTAGATATTTCTGTCAGGTGACACAAAATTAACTGATTTACCATTCCATGATACTTCTAAAGCAATAATTTTCTTAATGAAGTGGTTTAATGATGTGAGAGAAAAAGCCTCCTACTACTAGAGACGCTATTGTAAAAATCTGATCCTAGTCATTTATGATGGTATTTTACTGTTTTCTATATGCAGCATGAAGCATATTTTAAATATGAAATGTAAACATGAAATGATATGAAGTAATTCAGAGTAGTCACAATAGAAAGCTGCATGGTTTGGGTTATACAGATTCATTATTTTGTTTCTCTGCAACATTATAGGAATTAATAAACTTATTTCTCTATTATGCCAATTAGAAAGATGCAGAACTTTATATTCAGAAATAGTATACTAACAATGCTATAGAACGAATGTCAGGAGAGTTTTACCACGCATAGGTTAATGTTTTAAATGTTTGGATGTGTCTGAAATGGGAGAATTCTCTTCCAGTTGTGTGTGTGTGTGTGTGTGTGTGTGTGTGTGTGTGTGTGTGTGTGTGTGTGATTTACATAGCCTTCTGTCCTCCTTCAGATAAGCCTGAAATATTGGAAAGAAAATGCATGTATGTAAACTCATAAATCAGGTCTTAGTACAAAAATGGTTTATTTTACAATTTCAATTAAAGACAATATATAATGTCAAGCTTATCATATATTAACTGTGAGGATTTTTTGTCATATTGCAGTAAAAATTATAGTCCAAAGAGAAAATAACCTTCTTAAAACTCAGTTCCATGACAAGTGCACACTGCTCCTCATCTTTAAGACTTTAGAGTTTCCTTTTGTGCTTTTCGTGGTTAAAGCGTCTCTTGAAAATCTGCTTGTGCCATTTCTGCTTCAAACATTATCATCAAAGACAAAAGTCTCAGAGTCTGCAATTGCAGGTGATTGTGTTTATTGAGTTGGGAGAAGAGTGGGGTAATCTATAAAACAGCCCAGTTGGTGTGTCTGCAGAGAGTCTGACTTCAGCAGTGAATGGATTCTATGTTCCTAGGCTGTCACATTCCCGTCGTCAGACTCTGCTCACCCACTGATAATGACAAGTGCATCATCAGCTGACCCCATGACTCATCTTCACACAGCAAACAGTTCATGCAGAAGCTTAGCCATAGATTGGCTGATATCTCCTTCTCTTTCTGTGTTTAAAGTCCCCATAAACTTTAGACTGAAATACTGTCTTATGACAGTGCTTTTAGTGAGTTAGCAAAGTAGAACTTTATGATGTTTAGTCTTGGGAGACTTTCACAATTCTTTCTACAGTCACTCATTACCTTTGTGTTGCAAGTAGATTATACTGGATGGTCATAATTCTTTTAGTTCCAAATTTTAGATCAAATTTATGGAGGTTTATTGAAAAGTGATTATCTTTTTGTTTTCTTTCAAGCACAATTACTGCAATTTCTTTGTTTAGGAGATCGAGTCCACATATGAGCAAGATTATGCTCGTCTTTCTGTGCCTGATTAATTTTGCCTAATATGGAAACCTTCAGGTCCACCATGTTTATGCTAATGCAGGATCTCATGGTTTTAATGACTTTCATATCATACACTAATACTATTTTTAGTTTTGTGAGAAACCTCCATACTGTTTTCCAATATGACTGTACTAATTTACATCCTAAACAACAATATAGTTCCTTTTTGCAATTTCCTTGTAAACTTTTTTTGTGTGTTTTTGAAGACATATTTTATTGTGATATTTGGTTGCAATTTCATGATGGTTGGTATTGAGGATTTTTTTATGTGTCTCTTGGCCATTTGTGTATCATATGATTCAAATTATTGTTATTTTCCCTTTGGATCATTTATTTTTTGATATTGAGCTTCTTATATGTTCTGGATAGTAACTCTTGTCAGACATATAGTTTCTAATTACCTTGTTTCAGTTTCTAAGTTGACTTTCTGCTCTGCTGATTTAATATACTTGAACTTAATATTTCTTCAAGCCAAGTTTGGTATATGGTGTGACATGAGGGTCTAATTTCATTCATTTGCATATCTTCCCCAATGTTATTTTTTGAATATGTCCTTTCTCCATTAAAAGCCCTTGGCATCTTTGTCAGAAATCCATTGACCATAAGCACATTGATGATTTCTGAGATCTCTACTCTTTTTCACTGCTGTGCAAGTGTGTCTGCTTTGTGATTCTCTACCGTGATGTTTGGAATAACAAATTTAGAAGTGAGATGATGTTATGTCATTGTTTTTGTTGCTGTCCTCTTTTGGTGACAACGCAATTTTAGGATATCTCTATTTCTGTGAAAAGTATCATTTGTGATTTTGAGAGAGCTATAGACTCTTTTCTATTAGTTTTTATTATCAAGGGATACAACAGTGCCTAATTCTCTGTACCTTTGTCAACAATGAGCATCTTTACTCCTTGCCAATCTTAGGTGACAAATGATATGTTACTATTATTTTATAGATTTGGGGGATTGGCAGAGCAGCTGGAGTTGACCCATGGCTTTGCACATGCTAGGGAAACTCCCCACCCCTGAGCTGTGTCCTCAGTCCTTTACCTTTGGCTTCTGCAGCAGCCTCTTGTTATATTAGAGCTCTTGATTTTGCAGGGATGCTAAGCACACAGATCCTTCTACTCAATGAACAAATGGAAATGAGATGTTTTTGCATTTGTCTTTTCAATTTCTTTCATCAGCGTTTTATACTGTGGAGTGTATGGATTATTCATCACCCTAATTAAATTTATTAAGTATATTATAGCTCATGTCAATTAGAGTATTAGTTTATTTTGAGGGAACAGTTCTCCACTCGTGTCTAGCAATGGTGCAGACTATCATAAGCTGATTTCGTACACTACAACTTTAATGAATTTACTCAGTTTAGTAGCTTTTCATGGAGTTTTAGGGTTTCTGAGATAAGAAATTATGATGATGTAAACAGACAATTTTACTTCCCTTCTCCCCAGTTTTGATGACTTTTATTTATCTTGCCTAATGACTCTACCAGGTTAAACAGAAGTGGGGAGAGAAAGAGAGTAGATATCCTTGGTTTGTTTCTTATCAGAGCGGAATCTTTCAGCTTTCCACTGCTCAGTCCTTATTGTGTCATGCTCCTTTTATACCTGTTTTTTGGAGTTTTCATGATAAAATTTGGTTATATAACTTTTCTGCATCTCTGGAGATTACCGTTAAGTTTTTGCTTTTCATTCTGTTGATATGGTATACTACATTTATTAATTTGTCTATACTAAGAAATTAGGTTTATACCCCAAGTATAAATCCCACTCAGTTGCAACCAGCAAATTTTTGGTTACACTGATAAATTAGGTTTGCTGCTATTTTACTGAGGACTTTTGCATCTCTATGTTCACCAAAATTATTTGCCAATAATATCTTTCTTTATGCAAATTCACTTTGTTTAGTATCATGTAACGTTGGGCTCATAAAATGGATTTAATCACATTTTTACACTTTTAATTTTGGACCAGTTTGTGAGGACTGATAATAGTTCTTCTTTAAATGATTAATATAATTCTGTAGTAAAGGCATCAAGCCTTGGGTTTTTAAACTGACTTTTTCAAGTACTGATTGAACCTTCTTATTGGTCTGCTCAGATTTTCTATTTATTCAAGGCTCAGTCTTGGGAGGTTGTAGATGTCTAGGAATTTAACAATTTATATAAGTTTTTTTTTTCCAATTTGTCATTGTATATTTGCTCATAGTAATCTCATATTGACTTGTGTTTTGTGTTATTGTCATATTTTCTGTTACTCATGATTTTGTCTTAATCTTAGTTACTCTAAAGGATTGAGTTGTCCTAAGTATACTTCTCCAGCTTTTGCTTAGCTATGATTCAATATCATTAAGCCCTATTGAGTGAGGGAAGAGAGATTATATAATCTTAGTATTCAATTTCAGTCTTTCATGAAGCCGATATGCTGGAGCTTTGACCTTCACAAGTGAATCAGCCTGGAGAGAGAGGACTCAACAACCACAGCTGATGATGGAACACATTGTGATGCATACATGATACATATTTATCATATTTAGTAACTCAAAGGGGTTCATAGACCAAAGAAAGCATAAAATTTGTACAAGAAATGATAGGGAAAATTCTCACAACTATTTATATAAAATAGTTGAATGGATGAACTTTAAAACATTGGTAAGCTTAATTTCATTGCACTTATAAAACTCTGCTCTTATCAAGATATCATTAAGAAAATAATAAAAGCTTAAGCCACAGACTAAACAAAATATTTGTAAATCACATATTTGGCAAAACTTGTGTGAATGTATCCTCTTCAGTAATACTAAGATGGTGTGGTTAAAGCAACAAAAGATTAGAACTGAGGTTTTTGAAAGGAAATATTCAGATAGCCAACTGGCAAAGGAAAAGCCATTAGGGAACTGCAAAGTGAAATATAATGAGATACCATCCCATTCCCTTGACATACTGGAAACAGGAAGAGGACATCTTAAACATCGTTGGTGGGAATACGAAATTTGAGAACTTTTTGGAAAAGCATTTGATTGTTTCTTATAAAATTAAACGTTCTGTTTTAGCATCCAACTCAATCATTCACTCTTTAATATTTACTCTTAAGGGAATTAAAGTATGTATTCGTGCAGAAATTTAAATGAATAACTACATAATCCTTATTCATAGTATATACAATATATAATATATAGTATATACTATATAATATAAGTATATATAATATATAATGCATATGTGTATTTAAATCCTTATTCATAATTGTGTGTGTGCATAATCAATTGATGAAAGGTTAAAGTTGTGGGGTTTTTTTTCCTATGAAGGAAGATTATTTTTCAGTAAAAAGAAATCACAGACAAAGCTCAAATAGATATTATGGTGAACATAAGAAGCTAATCTCAAAGAGTATATACTTTCATGTGAGATTCTCTAGGAGGACAAAAGTTGATCTGCACAGAGAGGAGTTGACCTGACCAGTGGCGAGTAGAGCTTTGGATCGTGGGACTCTCTCTGTGATGGGTCAGCATCAAGTTTAGAAGGACAGTGAAAGTGTTTCCTAGCTTTAATGATGTCATATCGATGATGAACATGGTCATTAAAGGTCATAATTCTCTCTATGTATAATGAATGCAACTGCATGAAATGAGTATGCTAATTATCTATTCATTTCTATCTCAAAAATTCTGATTGCCAAAAGACTATTATGAACAGCTGATTAACTTTATTATATAGTTATTCTTTAAGCATAACAGAAAATAACAGATGTCTAGAGTCTTAAATACACACACATGTTTTTATGGGGTCTAGGGAAGCTGAAGACCCTCAGTGGGAATTGGGGGAGAAAGAGGGTAACAGAGCATAACTATGATCTATTATAAAATCTATTATATACATGTTTTAAAATGTCTGATGAAACACATTATGTATCATCAACATAGAGAAACAAAATAACAATAAACATATACATGCTTTAATTTAATTTTCACAGTAATTCACATATGAACATTTCATTTTCCTTATTTCACTAATAAAAATTCCTTGTTTAGGCTGATTAAATCATGCAATCCTCACACTTACTAAGGCTGGAGGCCTCTGTTCCTCACATCCTTGTATCTCTTACAGCTGTTTAGCAACCATCTGCCTATTTCTGGAGGAAGAATGGTACATTTTGAATTACTAATGAAAACTATTCCCTCTCCTCCTAGACCTAATGTGTTCAGGAGGCCTGAACTTGCTGCCTTATTCTGAGTAAGCAGATTACGGAGAGAAAAGACACATCCTTGGTGTGAGACCTAAGGAAAGAGCCCTGAAGTCCTTCAAAAATCAAGGCAATCATTAGTTCATAATAATTGTCCTTGAGCCTGAACTAAATTAAAATCTGAAGTAACCTTTACTTAAGAAATGTGTCTAGAAAAAAAAACTTTAGAATTTGATTGAAGAGAAAATTACATTAATTCTTTAATTCTTATTTAATCTTGAACTTCATGCACCTTCCCTTTTAAATAAGAAGTTGCATCAGAAGTACGGTCATACAGTTTGCTGACTAAATTCAAACAGTGTTATTAACTAATCGTGTTCTTGAGTCTTAAGGTTTGTGATGGAGGGATCCTGGCATTTCTCTCTCTATCCCCCTATATAGACCTCCTCGCTGTCTATTCATGCTGTCCATTCACCTATCTCTCCAAGCATCCTCACAAGAAGCCAGTTGTGTACAATAATTACCTTGAGTTTATAAATAAGAAAAATGAAGCTACATAAATACACTTATTGCTTGTTTGTATTTTCTCATTTCTTTCATGAATGTCTGCTGGTGGGTACTGAGTATATTGACTTACTAAATACTATTTTCTACTATATGTAATTTAATTTACTTTTTAAAACCTTAAGAGAATTTTTAAGAGCACATTTCTACTAGAAAAAAAATAACAGCTCTGCAGGCTGGAGAGATGACTCAGTGGTTAAGGCTTGCCTGCAAAGCAAACCAGTACCCACAAAAAGCTAGATGGACAAGGTGCTCCTTGCTTGCACCTGGAGTTGGTTTGCAGTGGCTAGAGGCCCTGGCAAACCCATTCTCTCTCTGTCTGCCTTTCTCTCTCACACTCTCTCAAACAAATAAAAATATAAAGAGAAACAAAACACACTTTTATTTTGAGCACACTCTATTTCAGGTGTGAGTAAACTTCCTGTAGATTTGATTGCAAAGCAACTTTTATAAATAAATTTCTATCTTCTCTAGTGCTGAGGATATGAAGACGTTATTGTTGAGTTGTAACTCATATAACCATATCTTAAAAGATAATCAGAAAATCCAGTGTGATATGAGTAAAGTACTCTCCATGCTAAGAACAGTGAAGTAATTTCACAGATGTTAGCTTCTCACAAGTGCAGTGGGCAACTAAGAGCACAGACTTTCCACTCTGCCACACTCTCAACAAGATCCTGAGAAAGTCATCAGATTGACAAAGTAAGCATGGCATGTAATGTGTGCTTTTTTCTTCTTCCACAGTACTGAGAATGTCTAAATGTACAGCTGATGACAGGAACAAGGGGCACAGAATCTAAGCTACCAGCCCTTTCATCACCAGCCACCAGTAACCGTGCAATCTCCAGGAAGCTGTGGCAATGCAGCGTGTGAGCCTTTGGGGATGAATCTGTTTTTATCACCCTGAGCACTACCTTACAGATAGGAATGTTGGCTTTAAAATCAGGTGCCAGCACTCATCCAAAATTCCAACTCTCTAGTGATTGAACTGAAGGAGGGAGGTACCATTGACTAGTTAGTAGTCATAAGACAGAGTGAGATGTTAGGGAGGTAGGAAAAGTGTGGGTGGGGGCTGATTTACAAAAGATTCTTCCCGTGTGTCTCAGAAACTGGGTCAAAATTTTTTTTTTCACAAGACTGGTGACAACTCTCTATTTGTATTATCTACTTCTCACATGTGTTTTATTTATATAAATATCGAATCTGCGATACAGAATGTGAGATCATTTGTGATTTACTTTTTGAAATATGGAAGTTTCTATGCATTTGAACAAGTTCTCGAAGAAATTAGGAAGATTTCGTTCACTCAAAAATTTGCTAAGGACAACACACAAATAATGGGGGGGATCCTGGCTACCTTCTGAGCTATTCATGACTCCCTACCGCATGGACTGATCTAGTAAGCCCACTGAGGAGGGCTCCCAGTGAGTTGGGGACAAGGAAGAGGAAATGGGGGTACCATCATAATATTTGGTCTTAAAATGTATTTAATTAAGGATAATAAAGATATAAAAACAGTGATTAAAAAATTTGTTAAGGGAGAAACTGCTATGTTTAAAGAAAGGCAGAGATGGGATTGAAGTGTCTATAAACTAAGGAAAGCCATGGATTGACAAGCAGTGCCAGAATAGATGAACTGAGGAAGGATTCTTCCTCAGGGTGTTTGCAGACAGCTGTGAGACAATACATTCTTATTCTCTTAGGCTGCCTTGCTTGTGGCACTTTGCTATGGAAGTTTGAGGAAACAAATACATATGACTTAGAAGTACTTTGGAAAATTCACTGAAGGGTCCATTAATCATCCAAATGCCTCCAGATGTCATATCTGGTTGGTCACCTCTTTATGATGTTGCAATCCAAGGATGTCTGCTCTCTCTGAGGAACCTTATCAACCAGAGGTGGCCTCTGAACCTCATCAAAGCTGATCATGTGTCTCCACTTCATGAAGAGTGTCTCGGAGGTCATAATTCTTGTGCAAATGTTTTATTTAATCACAGAGGTCAGGTGGATGACACGACTATAGATTGTCAAACTCTTTTCTTCAATACCTGTGTATTGAACTGCATGAACCTGCTTATACAGCATGGAGCCAGGCCTCACCCTGACGATGGCCTGGCATCTCCCCTCCAGGAGGATTCTGGATTCTCCTTTCCCATCCACAGGATTCTGGGTGCTCCTCTCCCATACACAGGATTCTGGACTCTCCTCTCCCTTCCACAGGATTCTGGACTCTCCTCTTCCATCCACAGGATTCTGGACTCTCCTCTTCCATCCACAGGATTCTGGGTTCTCCTCTCCCATCCACAGGATTCTGGGTTCTCCTCTCCCATACACAGGATTCTGGACTCTCCTCTCCCTTCCACAGCATCTGACAGGGTCCATGTGCCTAGGGAATATAATATCTTTGGTGCAGTTTTTGGAAAAGTGATTTTAGAATGAGAACTTGAGGGCCTGAAAAGTCGAGTCACCCACCATTCTTTCAGTACAAGATAGTTACAAACCTAAGAGGGTATTTCCATACTTCCCTAGCTTAAATGTCTTCTTCAGACTTGGAGCTGAAGTTTAACTGCCATCATGGTATTCCAGGAGGAGCTGTAAAGAGATGATTGGGGTGTGATGCTCTGTTCTCAGGAATGGATTTATGTTCTTATCTAAGAATAATGTCAGTCATCTTGAGAGTGGACATGCTACCTATATGACCTCTGCTATTCTCATTCTCTGCTGGTTCCCCTTCTACCGTCTTGTGGCACAGCACAGGCCTGTACCAGGTATTGGATTTTGCAAACTCATGAGCCATGAGCCAAACACTTCTATTCATAGTTCACACAGCCTGTAGTTTTCTGGTATAGCAGCAGAAGACACTAAGACATGTATGTGGTAGACATTTTTTAAACAAACAATTGATTATAATTTGTGTTTTCAGCTGTAATATGCTTAGGTCACAACTCATGTTAATCTCCGGAGACAACAGCATTTCTGGAGAAGAAATCCAGGGGTTTGAAGAAAAATTGTGTGCACCGATACTGCTTTTTACATTTACCTAATGTTTATCTCAGGTCTAAAACTTTTAAGTCAGCTTGCTTCAATAGTGTTGTCAGCAATGTGATGAATTCAATTGACACTACAAATTGATTTGTGGGGACACTTGGCAGATGTACAAAGTGGCACATGTGTCTAGAGTTAATTTATAATAGCAAGAAATTCTGTTGTGCCTATTCTCTCTCGCTCTTTCTCTTTCTCCTTCTCTCTCTATCCCTCTTAAATAAATAAATAAATAAATAAATAAATGAAGTAAAAAATCACATTTAGATCAAAATATGTTTTAATTGTTCATTGACATGATACAAGATATACATTGGAACTTTGGAACTAAATGAGGTTGTTTCTTCAAGTGACTTATTGTTATGTGTATGTATACATATGATGTATAAGCATGTGTGTATAATGTGTGTGCTTATGTGTGTAAGTCAAACATGAGTGTGGAAGACAGAAGATAACTTTGGGTATCTGTGATGGTAAAGTTTTGTTGTCAACTTGACCTGTTAGTAATTTTGGGTGTGTCTCTGAGGTTGTTTACAGGAAGATGGCCTTCTCAGTAGGGGACAGGATGTAAGGAGCCTCAGGGGATCTAGAAACAGAAATCACTTCCTGGGAAGGCAGCACAGGAAGGAAATTCCAGAGACTCAGTAAATCAGCGAGTTTGGGAAAGGGTTGTAAGACCCTACCTTAAAGCTATATAAAGGGGAAGAAAAGCTCTCTCTCTGCCCCCTGCCTGTTTGCTGGTGTGTGTGGTATGTTGGTGTTGGTTCTCTTTCTTTCTTCCTGTTTGGACCTGTGCAAGGGGGCCAGCCTCTTTCACCATCATGGAAAATCCCCTGGACCTGTAACTTCAATAACTACCTTATCTCATAACTGCCTGGTTTGGAGGTTCATCTCAGCTACACGTGAGCCGACTATGACTGTATTGATCCTTGCCTTCCACTCTATTGGGGGCTGGGATAATTAATCCATGAGCTTCCCACAGGGAAGCACTGAGATTACAGATGTAGGCTACTGTGTCCAAACTCACATGGGTTCTGTGTATCTGAATTCAAATCCCCACACTTGTGCAACAGTTTATCCACTGAGCCACTTCCCTTACATCTCATGTAATTTTTGATTAATGCTCTTAAAAATAAATGTATTTTGGCCTAGAATGATGGTGCACAACTTTAATCCCAGCCCTCAGGAGGCAGAGGTAGGAGGATCTCTGTAAGTTTGAGGCCACCCTGAGTTTATATAGTGAATTTCAGGTCAGCTTGGGTTAAAGTGACACCCTATCTTAAAAAAAACAAATAAATAAATAAAACAATAAAAAAAATTTAAAAAGGCAAGTGTCTTATTCATGGACTATAGATAAAGGTGTTATTTTATTCTCAGTCTGTGGACTGCATGATAGGGACCATGCAATCATATTGCAAATGTAGCTGTTCACAATCAAGGGAATGGTATTCGGTGGCAAGAGGAACTATTACTTGACAATTTGTCACTGAATTTTTCAGTTGTGTGTGGGGCGTGAAAATATATTTCTTCCATCTTTAGGTTGGAGATAGTTGCAAGGCTGCAAAACTACTTCTGTGATTAATTATTGCCAGGACTAGTGTTGCCTTTTGCCTGAGTGCTTAACTCCATTTTGTCATGGGGATAATTCTGTCAAAAATTCATACTTTGAGATTAAGCAGACCTGTGCTGTCCAATATAGTAGTCATTAACCACCTGTAGCTATTAATATATAAATCTAAATTAATTAAATTGGAATAAAGTTGTAATTTCAGTTTCTTGGACTCACGAGGCACATTTCAAGTGAAAATAGCAACAATAGTTAGTGACATATGTATTGGTGCATTTCTAAACCTTCAGGTCATTTTTGTTACTGCAGATAGCTCCAATGGACAGTGCTAAGTAGAGGTTATTTGTAAAACAACCCTTTTCTCATTTGCAACACATACCTTGCTAGATTTAAAAACAACAGAGTCAATACAGTTGCTAATAAATAAATAGTAAATAAAAAGAAATGGGTTAATTTAAAAACACTACACTTGCTTAATATTTCCCATGATGTCTTGTAATGCTATGAACACAACTTTCATATGCATGGATAAAGCAACACAGAAGATGTGTGGGTAGTGCTCACAAGCTGTGCCTGGAGGCAGAATTGAGTCCACAGCAGTGAAAACTGAAGTCTTCCAGAGATAATATTATTTCAAGATGATGTTTAAATTATTAATCCAATAGTTTTTGTCATTTTAAGATTGAATTCTTTTCTTGCTCTACTTCCTCAAAAACATACTTATAACTAGAAAAGAAACTTTTGTGTTCTACCTAAATAATACTGCTTTACTGACTTTTATCTAGCATCTGTGGGATAAGGTTTTGACACGATCATGATTGCTTTATGACCGATATTCTATTAATACTGACACTATCAAACTTTAGCCTATGAGGACTTTACTTGGGTGATCTATTTTAACTTTTTGTTATATGCAGCCATAAACGAAAATCTTTAGCTCAGTTTTGAAAAAATATCCCATGATATATCTTGGCCATTGCCTTGCATAAAAATCACTATAAATATGAAAAGTCAAATGCAGAATATTTAGAAGGAAACATAATAAAATATTTTATGATCCTGGAACAGGAAAATATAAGTTGAAGGGAGAAAAAGGTAAACTGTAATATGTTGAAATGAGACATTTATTTTCATCCATGTGCTTGAAATGAGGTGATGAGTTAAGGCACACAATGGGAACATATTAATAATATATTTAAAAATGAAGGATTTATAACTCTGAAATCATAAGGCAAAGGCAGGAATGACCATTACAAATTGGGTTACATGAATATCATAAGGTGGATGCACATTGTATTATAAAGTGTCTTTATTGCCACGGGGGAAACTTAGTTTAAAGCCATGATGGGATTTAATAACATACTCATCAAAATGTCAACAGTGAGAAACACTGAAGCTACAAATAAGAGACTCTGCTGGTTGCAGTATAAATGTAATCTGCCTCCTCCTTATAATAGTTCAGGTATACTGTCAACTTCATCAGGAGTCAAGTCAGAGACTGGCGTCTTGGGCATGATTGTGAGAACATTCCCAGGAAGGATTAATAGAGGGAGGAAGACCTTCCCTTAGAGTGGTCGGCCCTTCCAGTGGCGAACTTCATAAAAGGCTGTGGGAGAACACAGGGCCTTTTGCCCCGGCTGCTCATGCTACTCACCTGAGTGTGCATCCCTCCATCCTGCCACTAACCTTAGACAGTGGATCTCAGCTTCATCAGCCCTTTCAATGTGGTCTGAACAGCTTCAAGAAAGCTATTGTTGGATGACCTACCCATGTCCTGTAAACTAATTTAATTAATCCTTTCTAATACATGCTCATTCTACCAGCTCTGGTCCAGAGAACCCTGATGCAGCCATTTCTTGAAATCATTTAGCCTAGCTCATAAGTTCCCCACCATCAGCACATACATGTATAGATTTTTACCGAAATATATACAAATATACCCTAAAAGGCATGCTGAAAAAGTGTGCAGCAGCATTCATCACACCAGCAGCAAAGTGGAAACAGTCCAAGAAGTGTCAAATGGATTCTTTCTGATCTACTGATATTCACAAGGAATTCTATACAGCACCGATGAAGAATAAAAGCCAAACTATGCAGCATTAAGGATCTGTCTCAAAAGATAGTATGACACAGAAGAAATAAGACTCAAGGTGAATAATTTATGAGCCCATGTTGTGTAGCTATTTCCTCTAAATGCAATTGAAATATTCCCTCTTGGCAGGAAGAAAAAGGTTCGTAATACTCAGGAAGGAAACCGAACTTGTAACCAAATCAAATACTTGAAGGCCCCTCCCCAAGGCTCTATAAGCAACTGGTGATGTAGAGACTCTTCAAGTGTCTTTCTTCCATGCAAGTTGTTCAGGGAGCTCCACAGGTCCATGTTGTGTGAGTCATCACCTGCATTTGTGACTTTCTTATTGCTGTGAACAAATCCCCAACCAGAAGTAAATTAGGAAAGCTGGGATTTAATTTTGGCTTACAGTTTCAGAGGGTAGAGTCCATCATTATGGGAAAAGCTTGTTAGGAGCATGTTACATCATTGTATCAGCAGGGTGGATATAGAGAAAGACAGAGATCAAATGGGACAGGTTTCAGCAAGACTCTATCTTTTAAAGGTTCACAACCTTCACAAAGAGCACCATTTTTCTAGGGACCAAATGTTTAAACACTATGGTTGGAGGGGTATTGTATTCAGACCACCTCATCAGCCATGTTGGGATGGTGTTTATGGTACTTCATCTGCCTTCGAGTTACCTATGATTTTGTAAGTGACTCTTCACCTATGATCCTGCCTATAGCTCTAATAAACTCATTGGTTCACTTAATTAGAGTTGGGTGAAATTGTTTCTTTAGTCTGTTATTGTTACTCATTTGTGATGAATATACGTTTGTTCAAGTCTCCCCATGAAAAGCCATATGGCATAATTCACTCAAACAATGATCCCCAAACTTGGAATTCATGGGAAAATGACTAGTAGGGAAGAAGATAACAAGGTAGACGTTATATGAGATACCCTTTAGGTTTGAACTTTAATAATTTGAGAGGAAGGGGAAATTAATGATTCAGCATTATGATGATTAATATTGATTTTTCAACTTGACGGCAATAAACTATGTGACCATGCTCTGGGCATGCCTCTGAAGGAGTTTTAAGACTTGGATAATTGAGATAAGAAGGCTCACTCTCAATGTGGTGGCATCATTGCATGGTTAGGGTCCTGGACTGAAGCTATAGTCTCCAGTTGTTTCTGGTTGGGTAGTTCATCACAGGAATGAGATAAGTAACCATTTTTTGCATGCAGATGGAGGCCTTCATAATGGCTCAATGTAAGAAACTATGATAAATGGAATTTAGCATTTGACCTGCGTGAATGAGGAAAGACTTAAACAAGCAGTGACTATGCCTCTCATGAGGCTGTGGGAAAAGGGCTGGATAGGACCACTCTGAATGCTGTAGAAGGAAGAGAAGCTGAGTCATATAATCATTTATCCTTCCTTGAGAGAAATCTTATATACTTAAACTGAATCAAGGTGAGGGAAATCAATTTCTGATGGACATACTTGATTACAGGCAGTTGCTCCTATGTTGTTAAATGGATGTGATATACCGGGCAAATTGTGTGAATGATTATAGGTTATTACAGTCATTCTTAGTTGATCATAGTTGGAACAATTTTTCTGCAATAGGTGTTATGCCACAATGATTCATAACTAGTCAAACTCCTGAGAACAATGACTTACTTTGGTATTGTGGCCCAATACTCAAGCGTATATGGAGGTCACACACACACACACACACACACACACACACACACACACACACACTCCAAAGTTAAAGGAACATACTAGAAGAGGAAGACACTGAAGATGGGCTAGAAAGAATACAAAAGCTGGAGGAAGTGATAGAATGTTATGTAACTATTTCTTTCAAACGGAAGCAGTCTCTCTTGGAAGGCAGAGGGAGCCTCCTAAGACTCAAGAAGTAAACAAAACTTACAAGACTCAGGAAGCTCCTGAAACATACAAGATTCCTCTCCTGAAGGATATGCCTTGCTCTGTGCTAACTTGTGCTGGGACCTCCAGGCATGAGCTTTCATGAGTCAATAACACCCATGCTTTGGTGGATTGCCTACACTTGCCTTTGACTCACCGTGCTCCTCTAAGTGCCCTCATCCATGCTCCTGTACAAACTCCTCATTCACCAAGCTTCTTGGGTAGAATCATTCCTTTGATCTGTTGCTGATACCTTATCTCACATGAATAGGTATTCACTTATGACTCCCCAGGAAAATTAGCAGAATGTTTCATTTATATAAAATGCAAAATTATGGACATTGACTTGATATTCACTTAGGATAGTGGTTGGTCTCAGAAGAACAGTGAACAGTGATCACATGGAGCTGACCTTTTCTGTATACCAGCTCTGAGTATTTTTCCATGTTTACAGAGATTTCCAGTAGAAGCCATAGAGTAAAATGTGTATGTTACTTAAAAATATCAGATTTTTAAATTCACAGCTGTAGTACATATATTTGCACCTGGGCAGAGGTATTGGAGAAAGCTTCTGTGTTGCTGAGTCTAACCATAAGATGCAGACAGATAGCTTCATTCATGTCCAATTTTGTCATGTATAATGACAGCCCCTACAGAGTGTTCTACATAAATCTGCATAAGAAACTCAGTAGAGGCTTTGTTTTCCATGTCATGAGAGTCACAAAAAATAACACCTAATAGCCTCAACCCCAGGCAAGCTCCCTGATATAACTGAACCTGACACCAAGTGTGGGAGGAGAAAGAGAAACACGGCTTCTTTGAGGATGCTTCCTGAGAACACATATTCACTTCAGTCACTTTGGAAAATATCAGAATTAGGGCCCAGGAACTCCTCAAGAGTCTATCTACCTCCTCATGATACCTTGATGTCCGATCAGAGGACTTAGTGGTGACACAAGACACACTGAGATCACTCTAGACATCTTTCCAGCGAAGTTAATACTTATATGTGTGCATATGCATGAACAGGCATATGGTCCTTGTGTTATGTAGTTAATAAATGATTAAGGAGGCTTATGTCGGGCACGGCTCTCATAAACAAAGCAATATGTCATCTAACGCCACTTCTGCAAATTAGCCTGCTTTTGAATTCTCTGGGAATATTGTTGTGCAAGTGACAAAACCGTGAAGTTCAGAAAACCAGACCAGAGTTCCCAGACTAATCTCCTCACACTCTGTGTACTTTACGCCAAGACTAGTTAAAGTCATTACCTTTGAGAACATGTCTCAGGATTAATATATACGAATGTAAACAAATACAGCTTAATAGTCTCTGAAATTAGTCAGAGGCCACTTTACATGAGGAAATCTTCATCTTAATAGAAATTAAAAAGTTTTTATAAAAAGACATTTTAAGGTAGAATTCTATTTTGCAAAAGGAAATTTCAAAAGCATTTAAGGTGAGTTACTAAAATCCACAAGGGAAGTATTTGAAGTCATTCCAAATATAAGAACAGAACACTTCTTATTCCTTTGCCAGAAAGTAAGATCATTTCGCTGCTTGAAGGACTCGACTCATTAAAATCTACTTCTAGAGGCATTGAATTTTGGAGGTGAAAAGTTCTTGACTTTTGCAGAGAGAAAAGTGATAATAGTTTTTACTGTATCTGTTTGTGAGGTTGGAGCCCACGAAGAAGAAATTTAATCAGAGAAAGTGTTCCATCTATGAATATTAAAAAGGAACCCCATGAGGCTCACATTTAATCTACATTCCCTGAAAACACTTGGACCTTTTAGACATTGCTTATGCATGCAGCTGGATTACGTAGGTACATAGGCTGCCGCTTTCGGCTCTGATTCTCCTGTTTTCTGCTGGTAAAGGTCACTCTGACTCACACACGCAACCTTTTGTTTATAACTCAGAGATAGTCGGCCCTGTTGCACCTGCTTTTGAATATCTGGCAAGAGACAGGCTGGAAAATGAATACAGATCTTTCAAGAAGTTGCTTATTTTTAAAATGAAATTAGCATTTCCATAGGGGCCAAACCTCTAGCTGAAGAGAATGGGGATCTCTGTGTCTATGAAGACCTAATAGATTGGGGAATTCTGGAAGCATCTCTGTACCATCTTACCCTGTCAACAATACCTCTAATGACTGCTGAGTGGATAAATGAACAAAACAGTTCCTTTTGCACCGTTTGACCCAGTGAGCTAACCTTGTATTTTTTTTTTGCTAGAGACCTATTCTATAATAACATTGAAGAGGAGATGTCATTTAAACCCTTTGCATTTTTCTCCCAATACTCCCGTTCTTTCCCCAAATGTCAATCATAAACATTAGTTTGGCTAATGTCTTCATTGTCACAGAGCTTAACATTTAACCACCAGGATTATCTTCCCTTTAGGGGAAGCAGAGCACAAGCCTTTCCAAGGACAAAGGTGGAGCAGAAGGGATGGATGTGGCAGGAACTGGAGATTAAGTGAGGAGAGGAGAAGGCAGGGTTAGAGTTCATGCTGTGAGCCAGAGGCGAGCTGGTAGATGTAGGAGCAGGAGACTCCCATAGGAAAACATTCCTCAGAAGGAAGTTCTGCTGTTACCTGTGTATGTGACTGGAGAGGTTTCTGTTGAGAAGCCATCAGAATGGTAAGGGCCAAAGGTGGACAGAGGTAGACAGAGCACACGGGATCCTAGGGACTGGTAAATTTCCATTCATGATTAGAGCATGTTTGCATTTTGGTCATTTACAAATAGATATCAGCTGTATATTCTGTACACTTTTCTGTAAAGAAATATTAGGAAAAGGTATAAAGAGGCCTGAATTGGGACAGTGGAAATGAACTGGGAAGGATGCTTCTAGAAAAAAAAAAAAAAACTCCCCACCAAGCAAACATCAACAACAAAAAGAAACTATGGGACAATGAATAAGAGGAGATGAAAGCAATGTTGTTTTGAGCTGTTATTTCATTTAGTTCATTTAGGAACTTCATCGATTTCACTCTAAAAAGTGGATCTCCTTTTTCGAGTGGGAGGGAATGAATTCAGTATTGGGTTGGATAGTTGGAATGCAGTGAGCTGTGTAGAGGGAATGTCCCATTCCCAAATGGCAAGATGTCTTAGAACTTGTTGAGTGTCAGATGGAGCTCACTGGAAGGTACACACATTAACCAGTTGAAATAAAGGAAATATAGGGGATTCCCTTGTAGAGTGAGGAAACAAGACAACTGAGTACTGATTCTTAAGAATATGTAATTATTTTGAAATTTTGCCATATGATGGCTTAATCCACAACATAATAGCGTTGGAATAAAATGTGTGATGATATAGCTTGTTTTTCTTGTTTATTTATTTATATTTTTGATTTTTTGAGGTAGGGTCTTGCTCTCGCCCAGGCTGTCCTGAAATTCACTATGTAATCTCAGGGTCACCTTGAACTCACTGAGATCCCCATAACTCTGCCTCCCAAGTGCTGGGATTAAAGGCGTGCACTACCATGCCAGGCTACAAAATAGCTTTTAAGTCTGTGGTAAGATATTTAAATCACTTTATATTCTGTATATCCTCAATTGTCTCGATGACAATACATTATTTATGTAACACAAGATAATTACACAATGAAATGAAGTATTTTATGTGGAATGGCAGGAGAATGAAGGTGGAATTGATGAGACTTTACCTGAAAACAATTACCTCTCTGGTTTGTAATTTGGGGGGAGGGTCTGGAGAAACTTATCTGTTAACCAATTATTATTATTATTTAAATTTTTATTTATTGGCAAGGAGAGAGAGGGGAACACAAAATGGGCATGCCAGGGCCCAGCCTCCTGCCATTGCAAATAAACCCCTTTGTCCATCTGAGCTGATGTGGGTGCCAGGGAATTGAACCCAGGCCACGAGGCTTTGCAAGCCAGTGCCTTTAACTCCTTTAACTCCATCTTTCCAGTTCCCCACTTTTATTATTTTTATTTATCATCTTTTCTGATTCTTTGCATGTGTTACATAATGGTGTGTGCATGTTATATGTGTGGTGTGTGCATGTGTTTGTGCAGATGCACACCCAACGCTGTTACTTGGGGAATTCAGAGGAGAACACCGGGTGTCCTTCTATCAACTCATCCCTGTGTTTCCTTGAGACAGACTCTCTCACTAATCTCCAGCCTCTGCTTTCTACAGTACCGGTTTACATATGTGCATGGCAAGAGCTCACTGTTTACCTGGGAGCTGGGAAGATGAATTCAGCCCATCTCAGGTCCTGTTGTTCAAGTGGCAAGTGCTGTTACCACTGAGCCATCCACACTACCTCTGTGCACTTATTTGTAAAATATTCTACAAAACTATCTGTCAAAATAAGGCTAGTGGTCTTTAGATATTTCAGATTAACCTGATCATTTTGTCAGTTGGCATATATTTAAGTAAGAATAACTATAGATATATTCTCAGTGAAAAATATATAACAACTAAGGCCTATAAAACTAAACAAGTATGATTATAGTAAACCAATTTAGTTGGAAAACACAGTTTATACTTAAAAATTCAAATGTTTTTATTTTTAAAATTTATTTCTATTTAAGTAGATTAGTTGGTTCAGTAATTTTAAAATTTATCAAGAATTAACAGAAAATTTATAAAGGAAAATACATTCATGACATTTTAATTAGCTGAAATAAACAGAGTCCACTGACATGAAACGCAGTCGGCCACCAAGAGTAGGCTGAACACACTGCCTACTGGGAGAGAACAGCAAACCACGAAGAAAGCACCTGTGCAATGGAGGCACCAAAACCTGGGGGAGGCAATCAACAGCTGACAATTCGGCCAAGAAATCCGCTCAGTGAAGGGGAGTCCTTGACTGGAACTGGGATTTCAGGGTAAATTACATAGGGAACCAATATCTTAGGACCCCAAAGAGAAATTCACTATACAAGTGATTTACAAAAAGCTACCAACAATAGAATCTAGCCAACTCAGGAAAGTGTATCTCAATTAACTTATATTAATCTAACTCTCTGATGGAGATTCTGTTTGTATCTTTCAGAAGGCTCCGAGAGAGCTGTGGCTCCTCCAGCTCTACCACTGAGCCACAGGCCGATAGCTGTCTTCCTGGCAAGAGATGCGCCACCCCAGACCTACCATAGAGGATTCACATGGAACCCCGAAGGCAGTGATGGGATAAGCAAGAGACCTATAACTACAGCCAATCGATCAACTCAGGATGAATCAGCAAAACAGACACCAATGATTTTAAACACAACCTCAAGCAGAAGTACAGAGGCCCCTAAGGTCTCAACAACAAAGCAGCCTTAATACTCACCCACCATGACTCAGGGAACTGAGAGGAAAAGGGGTTGGAAAGGTTGTAAGAGCCTTGGTGGGGGAGAATATCCAGAGACATTGCCCACCTCAGTAACAACTTGCAAAGGGGGGTGGAATCGGGTTAACTCCTAGGCTGTTCACAACCCCCTACCCCATGGACTGATACAGACTGCCCACAGAGGAGGATAGCCAACTAACCGTGGATAGGGAAGAGGGAAATCGGGGAAGTGGAGACATCAACACATTATCCCCTTATTAAGTGTATCTAATTATGCATAATAAAATAATAAAAAATTATTTATTCTGAAATGCTCCACTTATCAGGATAAACTTTCTGAAAATAATTGCTTTCATGTAATACACATAAATCTTCTCTGTGCATACTATCAATTTAACCCTCTAGCCATAGTTTCACTCAGACTGACATATTGTACTGTGATGACCCCATTTAAAACCATTTGACAATAAGGATAACGGGGCGGTTGTTTCCAGCTGCTAGGGACCTTGGCAGAGTGTCCCACCAAGACGTTGAACCTGCAAACCGAGTCTGAAAAAAAGGAGGTAATAGAGCTGGTTTTCTGCAGTGACTCAGCTCCAGAAAGAATATGTTGTCATTTAATGTGTGGAGAGAATTTATTATTTTAATAATGTAAGGTGACTTCTGGAATTTGTAATAAGAAGATTTGCTTGGATTATAGATTTCTGGAGAGTTAGGTTTCTTTAATATTCCTTAATACTACCTAATATAGAATTCTATGTATTTCATAAAAGACATCCTGATTACTTGTTATAAAAGTAAATATAAAACTTTAACCCATAAATTTATAAAATGAGACAGTGGTTATTATTTATAGCATCCTACATATTTATGGAAAATGTTTGTATATGCTTATTTCTTTCATATATAAACATTTTATGTTTGAAACTAAGGGTTCAGAAAACTTAGAGGAACAAGAGGATATTTATAATCTAAGATATAGTAGATGGCTATATAAAATAATGGAGATTTTTCTCCTTTATTGATTATAATTTTTTGTGTGTTCTTAAGAGAATAAAACTATAGGCAATATTTCCTTCATTGTCCTTCCTCTTAGTGCTCACCACTTGACTAAGGTGTTTAAATACATAATGGGGTTGAAGGATCTGGAGGGTACAGGATTAGGGGAGGGAAGAAATGGGGAGATATATAAAACTAATGACTCTATGAATCAGTACCATAGAAACCTACCTCTGGCTAACTAGAGAGAGAGAGAGAGAGAGAGAGAGAGAGAGAGAGAGAGAGAGAGAGAGAGAGAGAGAGAGGAGAATAAGAGACTTAGTTTGGACAGCTGCTCCATGCAAGGGGTGGAGAGAAAGCTTTGCCTTAAAACCATAGCCTGTGGCTGATAAATCCCACTGCATGAATTGGATTTCCCTCACCCTACAGTTGTTGGTCAGGGAGAGAGATCATGAACCCTCCCTCCCCTCGCCCCCCAACCCAGCCAAACAATACATCCCATGGCCAAAGCACTTGTTACCTACCAGAACTAAATGGTAAAAGCATTGAGAGATCATTCTGGAACAGGGATGGAAACCAGCTCCCCACTGGCTGGCTCTCATAGTGCTGGGAAGTGCTTTGCAAGCTGCTGGGGCATAGAAATCACCAACAGTGTGAACAGGCTGTGGATCCTTCTAGTTACAAAATCAACCTGCGAGGCACGATGACTGATATGCTCACCAGTGTAGTAGTGGCACATAGGTTATGGGGTTAATCAACTGCTCTCTCATTGGATATGAGGCCCTGCCGGGAGCAGGACTGGACCTAGGGAACAATCAGCATCGGACAGGGAATCAATGTGCTTTCTCCATCACACAGTTTATTCAGCACTTCTCACCTGATAACTATGCCAGTGAGGGTCTATGTAAACAACCACACACACACACACACACACACACACACACACACACACGCACGGAGCTCTCCCCTGCAAGGCTAGGCCTGGGCAGCGGGTACCACTCTACCTCTTCATTCACTTGGATTGGCTGGTCCAAAAGTTCAGTGGATACGTGGGGGCTTCCAAAGTCTGATTCTTGAACTTGACAGTTGCCCTACTAGATGATCAGTAGCAATGGGAACAGAGGGAAGCCCATAGTTAGGGTTGTCATTTTGTGAAGACAGACAGTGGATGTCACTGAGGTCACCATATCCCCCCTCATTCTAATGGCTCCAAGGGGCTGCCTGTATCCCCAATATGAACAGTGTGTTTGTCCATGATAAATGGCACTCATGATGGGTGTGACTGGTGACAGCCGAGGATAAGACAGCGCTTTTGTTTTCCTAGCTTTAGCTGCTGGTCCGTTCTAATATCATCACGTATTGTCCATGGTGTGGCCATGTTAGTTTTGACATTACTGTATCCATATTCCTTGCACAACATGGCCTTGTTTACACTGTTTGCCAATTTCACTGGTAGACACTAAGAAGACTCAAAACTCATCAAAACAGAAAACTGGAGCTTCCCAGAGCTCAACGCTAACGGAAACTGATAACACACTCTAAGGCTCAAGGCCTATGGTCGAAGAGGAAGCAGAAAGAAAGTAAGAGCCATAGGGTGGAAAGGTATGTTCTGAGAGATTGTCCTGCCCACAGAGAGACCGACTGGTGCATTCATGCCACTTCCGTGATTATGGATAGCCTCACCGAGAAGAGCCGTCAGTGGAATGGGAATGGGGAAGAGGCAATGAAAGAGTATAACCCATTAGGAGTATGAGCACATTGCCATATGTTCACAGATAAAAGTTCTCAATGAAGAAGTTTTTTTTAATTAGTCATGTGAAATGTTCAATTCAGAATTATCAAGTAGAGAAAGAATAGCTGCTTTCATCAGGGAGGTCGTCCATTCTCATTTTTCACACCACACTTCAAAACACTGAAGACATTTATTACTGTCTCTCTCGCCTTCATTTCTGAGACACTTGGTGGCTTCTTCTCTCAGAAATGAGGATTCAAGATGTTGGAGGCGACTGGGCCAAGCCTAGCATTCACCTTGTCTTTCAATATGTTCCAATCACATAGTCAACCTTTTCCAAATAGATGTCGGACAAATCCATTTTGACCCACAACCAGAAGAAGAAGAAGAAAAAAAAAGAGGCCAAATCGGAATCATCTGTTTTGTCTAAGGTCAAACTACTGGCAAATATATTTTTCAAAATTTCATTTTGTAGGGAATTGAATCCAATTTCCTACAAAGAAAAGCCAGTAATGAAAGCCGATGATTGTAAAAGTGAGACCAAGGAGCCACAGGACATATTTATTTTGGAAAGAAAGTTAAACGACTAAGAAGGTAGGTCATAAAACATTTTATACCAGTGTATATTAAACTAACAGTTTGAAAGATAAATATTTTTCATTTTTATGCAGATATTCATGATAAAAATGGTAGTCATGCTAAAGGAAAGCTTAACATTTTGGAAGAAAGGACTTGTTCATGGTTGGTCACTGAAATAGATATACACCCATTGAGAACGTATTACTTAATAGGATTTTTTATTTGAAATTTTCAGAGAAAATTTACTTTCAAAATCATGTATGTAGTTTATTCAGGTTCATAATCTGCTTGATGCAGAGGGTTTTGATCTCTGAGTTCCTAGGGAATGAGAGTAAGGGGCAGTTGGCTGAGCGCTGAGTGGTGCCCAATGAGTGGGTCTAGGGAAGAAGGTCTGGTGGCATCTGTAGCTCTTATGTCATCTGATATGGGACTTTAGGCACATAACACTCAGATCCCAACAAGAAGCTGATGATTCCTTCAAACTATGATAGTCAAAAGGCTCTTTACTTACGAATGGGTAATGCGTCATAGGTAGGTATAGGATAATGTAATGTTGGAGTATGAACACATCTAGGCAGGAAGGGATATAGGGGAGGGACAGTTGTTAGGACTCGTGGAAGAAACAATTTATGTGGACCTGGAGCCTTGATGAGGATCAGTGGAGTTACCTGGTTAGGGCATGGACACCATGCAGGTAGAAGACCAAGGAAATAATATCCTTGACTCTACATTGTTCCATGAAGCTGATCTCCTGATGAGGCATGACCACCGGATTGGCTGTCTTTACATACAACTGGAAGCAAGAATGCAGAGGTGGATGCAGTGGGGTAAGAGTGAAGTCAAGCATTTCAAGTTGAACTTTAAAATACAAAGTAGAAGGAGAGGGGTAGAGGACCATGAAGTTTCAAGTAAAGGCATTTGGCAGGTGACACAATCTGCCCATGACCAGATGAGACCAAGAGGTTCTTCCCATTTTCAGATATTTTTCATTGCACCTTCATTAAATTGGTTGATTTCTACTTATTCTTTCCTGGTTCTTCTGCATACAATGACCCTTTAAAAATCTGAAGATAATAATTTGCCTATGGTTTTATTTTTTGGTGACTTGAATTTAAATTTTACTCAGATTTATTTCTCTGATTTTTTTGTTTTTTTTTTATTTTTTAAAAATACTTTATTCATTTTCAAGGGGAGAGAGAGAAAGAGAGAGAGAGAGAGAGAGAGAAAGAGAGAGAGAGAGAAAGAGAGAGAGAGAGAGAAAGAGAGAGCACCACGGCCACCACCTTGTGGGTCTGGCTTATGTGGGACCTGGGGAATTGAACCGGGGCCTTAGGCACTGGAGGCAAGTGCCTTAACCACTGAGCCATCTCTCCAGCCCTATTTCTCTGTTTTTTTGATATCTATATCTTTAAAAAAGGTCGTTATTCCTAAACAGTATTACTTGGCATTGGATACACTTAAATTCTTCTTATGTTTGCATACACATAGATGTGCACATAATATTCACTTTCAAAACCTGACTGCAACATGTTTAAATGGTTTTCATTTGTTTGCAAGCAGGGTTTTCCTCAAGTCTTTCTTGAATTTAAGTCAAATATTAATAGTTTGACCTAGTTGAGTGACACTTGTAAATCTGACAGTATATACTCATTCATTTTCTGAGTTATCAGATAATATAACTCTGATAACTCTGGGCTGGCTCTGATGAGATTTGGGGTAATATAATGCAATTTTCAATTCTTTCTTAGGTAAGATCTCAGAGCTAGGCAAGGACCATACCTAGGTTAAAATGGTCAAAGTTATACTATTCGAGATGGAAAGTCTTCAGGTCTGAGAACAAAATGTGTTGCTCAAAATAATACTCATTTTATCATTAATACTTTGAAATTACTATAAACAGAAAGACAGAGCTTTCATACCATTTTTCTTCACAATTGCTGCACTTTTTAAAAACTAGAATTCTCTAGTATGAACTCACCCTAGATAACAATGCTTTATCAAGACTCGAATTAAAGCACAGACCAGAGTCTTTTCTGTTTTCATGTCACTCAAAAGTGTAGCGATGACTGGATGCTTCTAGACTCCTTCCTTTTCCTTGGTTCTTTCTCTTGGCTTCTGTGGTTATTGCTCCTAAATTTTCATACCTGTCTCATCTGTCTTACTCTCTTAGACAGTGGTTCCTTCTTGTACCTCAGGAGAGCCAAGAGGCAGCAGAATTCAGCAGATAGAATATGGTCATCATATAAAATAAACATATCTCACTCATTAAGTTTTCTGTGGGACAGAGGTGCTGTTGGGGTCCTGTGGCATAGTAGTCACTTTACGTTTAGGAATGATGACAGGCAGGAAACAGAAGGCAAAGATTCAAGCACACTCTATTATGTTGATAATGACAGGGTGGATTAGAAAGCCAGAAGCTAGGCTGGCTTCCCATACAACTCCTGGAGACTCACTTGCCAGGTGAACTTACTATCTCTCCTTTAACCGGAAAAGACGAAGAACGGGAAGGCTGGCATTGAAGAGCGAATTCTGGAGTTTGCCACTGCAACAGTGTTAGGATCAGTGTGGGACAATTGATTCCACTTGCTTGAACACACTTTGCTGAGTCCAACTGCCTCAGTTGCAAATTTCTCTCAACACTCATGAGATTGGTGATCAGGTGCTGGAATGTCCAGAACCATTTCTGGCAGTTGAAAATATCCAAAAACAGAATAAAGGTGGCCTCCACCTCATTTGTACATTCCAAGTATCTTGTGATTGCTCCTAATTGGCAGACTTATTTTTCCAGCTAAAATCTCAGCCACAAAAACATCTGAGAAATGAAATTTAAAGCTTTCCACTCATTGGAGCACTGGATGGCATGTTTGAAGGAGGTGGGGCTAAGTGCTAAGTGGCAATCGGGGACATTTTGTTGCGTAACTGGAAATAGCATCACTCATCATAAAAAATAGTGGCCCTGCATATCAAATTCTCCATCATCACTCACAATACCAATTAGACTTCATCTATAGTCAAGGGTCCCATTTAAAAATAGAGTGGGGGGTCTGGAGAGATGGATCAGAGGTAAAAAGCACTTGCTTGCATAGCCTAATGGCCTCAGTTCAATTCCTCGGTACCGCCTAATACTAGATGCACAAAGTGGCACTTGCATCTGGAGTTCATTTGCAGTGGCCGGAGGTCCTGGTGTGCCCATTCTCTTTCTTTCTCCTTCTCTTCCCCTCTCTCTTTTTCTCCTTCTCTCTCAAATAAATAAATAAATAAATAAATAAATATTTAACAAAAAATAGAGTGGATTGAAGGGTAGGCATCAAGATAATAGTGGGCTTTAAAACAATACCACAAGAAGAAATGGGAATTAAGACTATACTCTATAAACATCTGAGGATGTATGTGCAAGTTTGTTATGAGTTTCAAGCTATGTATACAGATAAATTAACCCTGATGTCACTTAAATTTGAGATTTTTCTTTGAAATATAATTTCATAGTCCTTGTAAAGCAAAGATTCTGTGATCTTGAGCTATTTTTACATATTTGAAGAGAGATCAAGGATTCCTCAATGCTATTTGGAAGGTTTAAATTTAAACATAATTTTAACAGTCCCTTCATTTTAATTTTTTTAACTTTAATTCTACTGGTAGAGTAAGGGATACAAATTTTATTTCATTAATAATTAAATTTTCCTATTCTTAAATTGTGACCTTATAGTCTAGAAAGTTTCAAGAGAAATATCCACTGTGGTTTAAAGGCTTTTATTTATCAATAATGTGGTGCTATTTTTTTTAAAAAAAGACTGTTATAAAATACATATTCCAGAAGTGAGAGCATAGAGTGGTAATTTGGACAATTGAGAATAGAAGTGAATTCTAACAGGAAAAAATGCAAAGTATATTAATAATTTGAGAAATAATAATCCAAAACTCAAATATTTTATGGGCAGAAGAAACCTAGCTTACTATATTGCCAAAAGAGACAGAGATGAAACCAGAGAGCAAATGATTTTGCCATGTGTGTCAATAAATTAGGACTGATGCAACCTTGGCCTTTAAGGAAGGAGCCTCGCGGGCAGGGTGGAGATGCTTGTCCAATTTCTGCAATAGTCCACTTTGGGCAATGGATTCGAAAAGCGCATGACAAAGACCTGGAGAAAAGCAAGCAAGTGAGGAAGGTGAAAATGTAAACAAATGATTAAGGGACCTGGAGATTGATATATAGGAAAAAGAGAGAAATTGCATACTAAATCTAGAAAAGTAACATTAAAAAAAAGATAGAGGCAAATGTCATTATCTCAAATGAAAATATACATCATAACTGTGGGAGGTGGCATGGGACCAGCACTTGGGAAGCAGAGGCAGGGGAATGAGAATTTCAAGTGTATCTTTGGTCACAAAGTGAGTTTGAGGGTTAAGGTGAGACCCTGTCACAAAACAGAATTGAAAAATCTCTTCATATAAGTAATATAATTGCTCAATCCAGAAAACTAGACTAGGGCGTATAAGACATATTGGGATTGTTGAGGCGATATAGGGCTTGAAATCACTTACCACTTAATCATTAGGGCTCTGGGGGGCATTAGACCATCTGAGCTTGACTCCACAGAACCTACATAAAAAGCTGTGCGGCCACATACCTCTGTAACCTCAGTCTGTAATGTTCAGAGATGGAAGGTTTGCTCAGGTCAACTGACTGCAAATGGCAGTTTCAGGTTAAAGGAGAAACCCCATCTCAAGAAGGAATTCAGATGCCCAGTAGAGCTCTGGCTTCCACACATGTACAACCACACACACACACACACACACACACACACACACACACACACACACACACACACACATACACACACATCATACACCATACCACACATACTCTGCACATAAATATACAAACGATCAAAAAAGACTTTCATAGTCAAACTCATGGTCTGGGTGAGAACAAAAATAATTCATACCTTTTAGAGGAGAAATAGGAAAATAATTATTATTGTACAGTCAATACTTGCCTGAAATCAGCAACAAATTCATCATTTCTAATGGAAGACAAAAACATAGATGTGGATGATATCCTGAATGTATTTATGTACAATAGAAAAACATTAAAAAAGCCAGTTAGCACATAGACAGTCATCAGATTTAAACTCCACAGCTCTGTATTTGGTTCTCTGTTCAATATAATGTTTTTCTTCTGAATAGCAAAGGTACTTCCTACAGCGTATTTCTTTTATTTCCCTCATGGACTATTCTTCTCCCCTATACCATAGATGTATGCCTTCCTCCAGCAGCAAGGGCACATGTCCTCTGTTGAGCACATCCAGCTTGTTGACTATTGTGTGATCCTAGAAGTAATTAGTATTGCTACTTACCCTTCGGCTGTTTTCCTTATTGATAGTAAAGCTTTAGAAAACCAGGGAGTCTTTTAGTAAGTGGGTCACTTTGTTTTCCCCACACAATGGATACTTAAATAGACCAGGCTGGCAGGTCTAGAGGAGGGAGAGGTGGGTGGATCTCAGGCCAGAGTATACCAGTTTGCTATTGAGACTTTGGGACGTGAGATGTTTTGTCCTCAATGGTGAAAGCAATGGAGGGTTGCTGCTCTGAGTGAGATCAAGCAAAATCAAGAGCCATATTGTAGCGGGGTGAGCTGGGGGTTAGAATTTAGATAATGCCCAGCAAAAATTCCAATGCGCCCCAAAATTTAAAGAGTACCCGAGTTCTTGTCTACAGAGTTACAGAATTAAAATCATAGACAACCATATAGTAAGGTATAGTGGGAGACTTTATTATTTAAGGGAACACGGGGAGTTACAGAGTTCTCCAGCCACAAGTGTGGGGAAAACACGTGTCAGAGAGTTTAATAGAACTTATGCTGTTCAGCTAAACAAGCAACAGAAGAAAAGATAACAGAGAGCTCCCATCATGAGAAGGAGAGGTTCATGAGGGAAAAAAAATCTAGAGCCTTCCCCCACCCCAGCCGTTAGCTGGGGTGGGGTAAGCCTTACCTTCCTAAGGCCAGGAGATTCAGAGGTCCTTCTGCTACCCTGCCATGTGGGGGAAGAGAGGGCAGATTACCTGTTCAGTCAGTATTTCCTGCCCTAGATGGGCAGGGCAACAGGTGGTTGGGTCATACCTGACCAATCAGTTTTAGCACCTAGGTTTTAGCTCTAGCTAGTTACCTTCCACTCAAGGGAAGGGTGTCTCTGGAGCTGCCTGACCCTTCACAATATGGCCTTGTGTTCTTGGGCACATCTAGCGCATAGAAGAGTGTAGGCCTTCTTCTGTGTGGTAGCCATGAAGTCATTAATATTATGACACTATCTTCATTATACAGTGAGTGACAGTGTGGTGCAGAGTACTTCAGCTACTTCCCCAAGTCATAAAGAACATTCAAACCCCGACCTTTAACTCTATGATAGTCATTGCCTGCTACAACAAAGATCACAGACAGAATTATCACTTTATTATTGGAAACAGAAAAAAAATCACACCTTTTAAAAGAAACAAGAAATTCTCCATCTCTTGGGCACTTCATTGTTCCACAGGACATGCATTCTTTCTAGCTGGTAGAATCTAGAGTTTTCCCAGTGAATGGACACTAGAAACAATAAGGTGAATTAGTGATGCTTCCTCCTTATCTACAGGTGTGGCTAGGACAGAGAGCAGAAAGGAACCCATGTTTTTCTCACTTGTAGAGGCCCTCTTGCCATCTGGTAACAACTAAGAATCCATCTGATAATGTCAATGGAGGGAATCATATGATCAACTAAAAGGAAAGCTCTTGAGGGCTGGGGGAATCACTCAGAAGGTCAAGAGCTTGCCATGAAAATATAAAGACCCAAGTCCAATTCAAACTATATAAAAATTCCAGTCTTGGTGTCATGCACTTGTAATCCCTGGGCTGTGGAGGTGGAGACAGGAGGATTCCTGCAGTCCAACCAGTTTAGATGAACTTGTGAGTACCAAGCCAAAGACAGCATTTCAAAGAGGTATGTGGCATTCCTGAGGATGACACCTGGGGTTTGCCTCTGGCCTCCACTTGCATCTGTACACACATCCACACACACATCCACACACACATATGAACACATATATATCCACATGGACACACATGTGCATATACATGTATACACATACATCCCCCCACACATATGAACACACATACATCCACACATACATATGTGCACCCACATGCATATACACATGTGCATTAATTTTTTAAAAAATATTCTTTAGTGGTTACCTAGGTTGTTGAGTAAGACCATAGCTTGGATTTGCTTACTTTATTGAAAAAAAATTTTCATATATTTTTCCAATAGCTGTTGATAGATTTTGAACCATCTCGCATAAGAGAAATCTGTTTGTGATAATAGCACATTTTAGAGTTTTATTGCTCCAAGTTGTACAGTGAGAGGTGGTATCAATTATTCACTGTCATGTTTGACTTATAAACTTGTAAGCATTAAAAAGAAACAGTTTTCTATATTCTGTTTGAGGGTTTAAAAAAAAACCATATACCTGTCTGACAAGTACAATTTTGCTGGAATTTATTTCCATAATACTACCTAAAATGTAGAATTTGAAGCTTCCAAATACCTAAATTTCTTTGCTGGAAATTATGGATGCAAAAGTTGCTTAACAGAAATTTTATATGGTCTTGGTTCTAATATATTCTTTACAAAGTAAGTAATACTGGACAAAGAATTGGTCTGTATTATTATTCATGACCCATTGGAGTCTTAAAATTCTGGACACATATTAGAAGCTCGCAGGGAGATTTTAAAACAAAAGCTTTCTGGGCTCTCCCTCAAGAGTCCTTATTTAAATGATCTGGACTGGAAACCTTTTATTAGAATTATTTACAAAGCCACTTAGGTGAGCATTTGCGGTTTGGAGTTATTCTTATGTTCCCCTTTCTTCAACACATCTATTCCCAAACATTACTTTTCAGAAGAAAGACAACTTATCTGAACAATTATAAGATATTACAGTCAATTTTTAATCTACTATTGATAGCTTTTCTTTGTAAAAGGTGATTATATAACTAAGAATATCTACAGTAGCATCAAAATTTAGCATATGTTATATGTGTACTTTATTGAATTTTGCAGGTGACATGTGTATAGTCAGCCCAACCAAAAGCAGCTGATTGGAGGAAAGGGTTTATTTTGGCTTACAAACTCAAGGGGAAGCTCCATGATGACAGGGAAAACTATGCATGAGCAGAGGGTTGAACATCACCTCCTGTGCAACATCAGGTGGACAACAATATCAAGAGACTGTGCCAAACACTGACAAGGGGAAGCTGGCTATAGCAGCCATAAGCCCACCCCCAACAACACAGCTCTAACAAGGTTCCAATACCCAAACTACCATCAGCTGGGGATCAAGGATTCAGAACACATTTTCTTGTGGGTGACACCTGGATCTAACCATCACAGTCCACCCCTGGCCCCCACAAACTAATAATCATACATGATGTAAAATGTAATGCATTCAGTTTACCTTCAAAAATCCCCAAAGTTTTTCTTTTAACTGAGCCATAATACAAAAAAATACCCATAATGGCATAGAACATTCACACTCCAAAAGATAGCATTGGACATAGCAAAGACAGATTGAACCAATATAAGATTTAAAACAGGCAGGGCAAACATCAAGCTCTATAACTCAAAGTCCCATAATAACCAATGACTGGTCCTCAGAGTTCCAATTCCATCCTGCCTGCTTGGCTACTCCCAGAACCGGAAAACTTCATCTGGTACTGGCAGTTCTCCTTGGCAGCCATCTATAATTCTGGCATTCACTGGGTCTCCACTGCAACCCAAGGTTCACCCTCATGGCTCCATCAGGCCTCCATGCAGGCAATCCAATATACCTGCTTCACACTGCTGATGGTCAAAAACTGTGTTGTAAATCCAATGACCCTCTCTTCTGGCAGTTGTTATACTCCATAGTACCAGTTGGGCCACCAATTTGTTAATCCAGGGTGGGAATAAAGCCAAATTTGAAGAGCAGGAAATTTCCTTTAGCATTCAGGCTGCATTTTTCCTCCTGTCCCAATTGAGATCACCTGGCCCAATCTCAATGGCTGTAATCTCTCAAACAATTGCAGTTTAAGCACATTGATTTCATTTCTTTATGTGCCATCTCCATCTGCTCACACCAGTCCATTTCCATGCAATACAACCCTGCACAAGTTCTCAGGACACAGGCAGGCAGAACACAGCAAGCCTCTCAGACAAACTGCCTCTAAACCAGCCCTTTACAGTTCTTTCTCAGTCTTGTAAGCCAAACCTCACAGTCCATAGTTCTCACCGCAGTCAGGTCTTTCAACTCTGACCAGAATGATCCATGAACCTGTACTTACAGTGCTGCAAGGGGTCTCTTAGACTGAGGTTTCAAATCCATCCGCATTCCTCCTGCAGATCAGTTCCAAAAGGCCAAAGCCACAGAATCAGAGTTCTAGCAGCTACAACACATCCCATTCTCTGGTACCAAAATTACTATAGTCAGCTTTCTCATTGCTGTACAGAAAGAACCCTACCAAAAGCTGCTAGTGGAAGAATGGGTTTATTTTGGCTTACGGACTCCAGGGGAAGCTCCATGATGGCAGGGAAAATGGTGGCATGTGAAGAGGCTGGACATCATCTCCTGTCAAACATTGGAACGATAGCAGCTGCAGGAAGGTGTGCCAAACACTGGCAAGGGGAATCTGGTTATAACCCCCATAAGCCTGCCCCCAACAATACAGCTCCAGCAAGGTTCTAATTCCAAAACTACCATCAGCTGGGGACTGAGCGTTCAGAACACATTCATTTGGGTGGGGACACCTGGATCAAACCACTACAACATGTAACTCAGCTGATGCAGAGTACACACAAGAGCCAGAGGGAATAAGCATGGTCTTGGAATTGTTTTGTTCTAGAGTTGAATGAGATAGCAGAGGAAAGGCCAGGAAGACTGAAGAAAAGAAATGGGATAGAATGTTAGTCTCACTATTAAGATCATTCCACCTCATCTGCTGTGACATTTCTTTTTCTCTTTTTTTTTTTTTTTGCTTTTCTTCTAACTGTTCCTTGTCATTCTGATCATGAAAAGACATCATTTTATTGCCAACCTAGATATTAAAATATTATGTCAGGGCAGTTAATCATACGACCTCAGTTTTCTTGGAATGCCTTTTTTTCCTGTTGAGGTTCTTCATACCTTTAGTTGAAAACTTTGGCTTTGCTTTTCATGGCACTGAGGGAGGACTCTTACATGGGAGTCATGTTGTGCAATGCACGGCACAATGATGTGAAATAATATGTCTATGCTCCAGACTCCTGAACCTGTAAATGTTATCTTATTAAGAAAAAAAAATTTGAAGATGTAGTGACAACTTGAGAATATCATTCTTGATATTCTGGCTGTCCTCACAACCTGTGAAAAGTGTCATTATAGAAACACAGAGAATATACTGAAATGAATGGTCATGGAAACTGAGAGTAGCGACCAAAGCCACAAAACCACAAAGGAGCAGATGCCAACAGCTGTCGGAATGTCAGTAACACTCTGATTTCAGACTTCTGCCCTATCGAAGTTTTAAGAAGAATACTTCTGTCTTAAAAGCTACCAAGTTTATAACACTTTGTTTTACTGAATGCAGAAATGAATTCAGCAGAAACCATTATACTGAGTGAAAGGGTGTTTGAACAAACACACTACAGTGTAAGATGTGGGCATTTATTGGAGCTTTACAAAAGGGGTCAAAATAAAAAGATGATGGTCTACATGGATGCTGTCAGAAAGCAGGCATCCTTGCCTAATAAATCTTACTTACTGGAAGGTAGTTTGGGACAAAGTACTGTCATTGGTAAAATAGAAGCTACTGATTCAGGCTAGGATATATGCGTGGTATTTTGTGGTTGTCACAATGCCTATTTTATCTCGCTAGTGCACATTCTCATTTTCCCATGATGTCAGAGTGACTTTGTCTGCAAATGGTATTCTGAGTTATGTCCATTAGGAAAATGCCAAGTGCTAGTTCCCATTTCATATCAACTTCTGAATGTCATTGGTTACCTAATTTCTTCAGGAACAATGCACACATCTGAGCATCTGAGATCCTTTCTGTTTCTTCCTGCTGAAGAAGCCATGGTTAAAAGGTAAATTCTTGGAGAAATGAACTCCAACAATTCATTGAATCCATTCTGTGTTGGGTGTATTTTATTTTTCTATTTGGAAGTTAAAAGAAATAATATTTTATAAATTGTAGAAAGTAATAACATTTCATTATTTTTTATTTGCAAGGAGAGAGACAGGAGAGGGAGAGAGAGAGAGAGAGAGAGAGAGAGAGAGAGAGAGAGAGAGAGAGAGAGAGAGAGAGAGAGAGAGAGAGAGAGAGAGAATGGGCATGCCAGGGCCTCCAGCTGCTGTTAAAAAAAAAAAAAAAAAAAACTCCGGGCATGGTGGTGCAGCACATGGGAGGCAGAGGTAGGAGGATTGCCATGAGTTCAAGGCCAGCCTGAGAGTACATAGTGAATTCCAGGTCAGCCTGGACTAGAGTGAGACACTACCTTGAAGAGCAAAACAAAACAACAACAACAAAACCTCCAGATGCTTGCACCACTTTGTGCATCTGGCTTTACATGGGCACTGGAGAATCAAACTTGGATCTTAGGCTTTGCAGGGAAGACTGCTGGGCCATCTCTACAGACCCTTGATAAATATTTTATACTTGAAATTGAGGTATGGTACTTTCTTAAAGCCCATTGACACTGATTTTACTCTGTTTATCTAGAAATAAGTTCCCCTTTGGTTATTTTTTAAAATCAGATTTATGTTATTCCTCAGTAAAGATATTTTAGCATTATTTTCTTGTCAAATATCTTGTTTTTTCTTCTTGTCTGTCTTGAATACTGTCTGTCTGGATGAGTAAGAGTCTGTAGAGATAGGATGGACTTTTCAGTGCATTTTCAAGGCTAGTTTATGGGAATTGACAAGTTTAGAAGATTCTTTTAAACATCATTTGGGCAAACTTTGCTTCTGGATATTATTTCAAAAATCTTATAAGGACTTTTTCCTCAATTTTATTTTTGTGATCCTGAGAACTTCTTTATTTAATTTGACCCACTGGTTTTGTCTGCCTCCTGATAGATAGCTTGTTGGCCACTGCCCAGTCTCCAGTTATAAAGACTCATATAAAGACCAGTTCCCACAGATACTTGTAGTTCTCATGGGGTATTTTCAATCAAAAATTACTCTTCTTCTAGGCCAAACACTTGCTCTTGTATGATTTCTCACTATAATACAAGTCTTATACATGGATGTTCTGTCACAATTACAATGAAGACAATTTGGAATTATACATTTCTTAATTTAGGAAGAAGATCAGCAGAAAAACACCACAACATTCTGATTATCTAATGGTCTACTTTCTTAAATTGGTGTGTGTGTGTGTGTGTGTGTGTGTGTGTGTGTGTGTGTGTGTAGGTTTATGTTTCAATTTGGACTTAGAAAGTGTTCTCTTCAAAAAAAATTCTTTAGCAAAAGCTGGTAAAATGTGAGAAACATTAACAGTGCCATTGAACCACTGAAAACCTTGTCCATCCCCTCCCTTCCCTTCTATGTCTGCATCCTTCCATCCTTTGTTTTAAAAGCTTAGCAGCCTGGGCAACTTTATAGTTGATGACCACAAATTATTTTGTCAGAAGACTTAGGTGAATGGATTTTTTTGAAATATTCTTCCATGTAGATATGGATTTTATATCGGGGCGATGCAATATGGTTGCCAAATCTGGTTTCACTTTCTTTTCCTGGACAAATAGGAAAGCTGTGTGCTCCAGCCTGTCATACAGTGATATTAGAATTGTGCTTTCACCAATAGGATTCAGGGAACTCCATGGCCAGACATTGCATAATCATTCAGTAGTCTCTCTCTCTCTCTCTCTCTCTCTCTCTCTCTCTCTCTCTCTCTCTCTCTCTCTCTCTCTCTCTCTCTGCCATTTGTGAGCATGAGTTGACAATGTCACAAAATGGAAGAATATACAGCTGGTGTTATTTGCAAGATATTCACCAAAGAGAGATATTAGACCATAATGTGGGTCAGAAATACATTCTTTCTAAAATTATTTTTATTTACTTATTTGCAAATAGAGATAGATAGAGAGAAGAGAGACAGAGGGGATGAGGGCGGCAAGGCCTCTAGTCACTGAAAATGAACTCCAAATGCATGTGCCACTTTATGCCTCTGGCTTTTTATGAGTACTGAGGAGTTAAACCTGGGTTGTTAGCCTTTGCAGGCATGTGCTTTAACCATGTAGCCACCTCTCCAACCTCAGAAATACATTCTTTTAAAAAATATATCTTTATTGACAATAATTAGATATATTGTACGAGCAAGTCTTGTGATGGTACCCCATTTCTCTCCTCTCTTCCCCAGCCCACTGGGGACCCTCCTTAGTGGGAATGCTGGATCAGTCCATGGGGTAGGGGGTTATGAACTGCACCAGAGGTAGGTAGTTTGTTTTCTCCTTAGTGCGTTGTTGCTGGGGGGGGGGTGATATCTCTGGATATTCTCCCCTATCATGGCTCTTACAATCTCTTTGCCCCCTCTTCCACTCATTTCCCTGAGTCATGATGGGTGAGTTTTAAGTCTGCTTTATTGTTGAGATCTTAAGTGTCTCAGAAATGCATTCTTAATAAGAAAAGGCACTGGCTGAGAATTGGGGTTGTTTGTTACAGCAGCTAAAATAACATATCCCTGACCCCATTTTTATTTTGGTGGAACTCATTTAAATAAATATAACACTCAAAAAAGTTTTTATAAAGTAGAACATAATTTGCTTAGGGAAATAAAACATATTTCTCAGAACCTAATCAGTCATCTCATTTAATAACTAATGAAACTGAAGGTTAATCCATTGATAACATTTTACGACAGAGACAAAAGTTACATAAATTGGTTTTTGAGTTTGAATAAAAGAAATATTTTTGAAACAAGATTTTTCTTTATTGCATACACTGTCCTTGAATTCATTATGTAGCTGGGCTGGCTGTCTTAAGATTTCTGCAATCCTTTGACCACAGCCTCTCAAGTGCTAATATTATAGGCATGTGTCACCACTCCTGTCAAAAAGACATAAGGAAAAAGAATAGTTTGGCTTTCTTAGAGTATTTCAGTAATTTAGAAGACATTTATTCATTTAGCAAACATTTATTTGATATCTACTAAACTGTATGAAATTTTCTGATTCCTGGAGCTGTGTCTTATCATTGGTGGAGAGAAAAATAATAAATATATAAACCATTAAAGTATGTTTTAGGGGGTAATAGGAATTTGGAGGAAAATAAATCAGAGAAGGAGATTAGGTATTACAGAGAATTGCCCTTTTAGGGAGAGTGGCCAGAGAAGCATTCACTAAGGAGATAGTTTATGAGGAAACTTTAGAAAGATGTGAGAAAGCCAGTTTTCAGAGAGCTACCATTCCAGAATGTAGCAGTTACCTTCTAGATGCTGGTGCAAACATCTGGCCAGAGTATCTCATGGGAGGAAAGGTATACTGATTCTCACCTTACTGATTCCAGAGGAGGCTTCATAATGGCAGAACAAGCTGGCTTACCTCCTGCTACATCCATAGCAAAGAGAACCATCAGCCAGAAATAGCTAACACAAGCTGACCCAGAAACACACCTTGAAGGAATAGCTTCCAGACTCACCTCCTCCAGCAGGGCTCCCCCCTGCTGAAAACTAAGTAGTGAGCTTACTCTTAATCAAAAACACCTCAGCTTCTGGGGGACATGCATTTACATTCAAAACACCCCACAGAGGTACCAGACAGCAGTGTTGAAATAGCACTAATCAAGGAAAAACCAGCCAGACGCTGTATCCCGAGTGGCAAGATGGGGAGAGAGCTTCAGGAGATGAAGCCTGTTAGTAATCGAGATCCTGGACAACTGCTGGTTTTGATTAGGGAACAAACCCACAGGTATTTGTTACAAAGAATAATCTGATTTTCATTTTAATGCAATCACTGTGGCTTCTGGGTTAAACGGGAGACTATTGGGCAAGAAGACTCTGACCCAGATGACACATGCAGGGCGCAATGGTGAGAGCAATCAGAAGTGTTTCTGTCCCAGATGCATTCTTTCAGAGGCTCTTCAGGGTTTGATTTTCGATGTCAAACATGACCCCAAGTAGAAGCTAATTTGACCTTAACTGATTAAGGACATGAAGTAGAAAAATAGGTTTGGGGAGTTGGGAGAGCAGTTTCAGTTCCCTTTTTATGTTGAAATACCACGTAAACAACCCCATTGTAATGAAACATAATTTAGCTTTGATAATCTCTTCAGGATTTTGCTGTTGATTACTGTGTTACTTTTTCTTGCTAATCAATTGTAAACTCTCATTTTATGCAGGGATGATATTTCAGACTTATTTTTTTTAATCTTTCATGTGGTCATGTAGAATTGTAAAGCCTATAGTTTCTAAATCTGTTGATTTTTTTTGGTGTAAAGAATCAAATAAATGTATAATAAATCAGGCATTTGAATTCTGTCTCACAAAGATGTTTAAAGTTCATCTTAGTATTGTTGATGCTCTATGTGTGAGTGGGTTCATGTGTCTAGTTATCCAAAGTACATAAGAAAAAAGAAAAAGAAAATAAAGGTTTGGGGAATAGAATAGCAAAGCTCTCTGGCAATTAGATTCTGCCTGGAAAATGTTACCAGAAGTGGTGATTCATGTAAAATACACACATTTACAGGAAGAAGCTCATTTGTATTTAGTTTGCATTTCAATTTATTCATGATGAAAATTCCTGTCTTAGGAGCTACGGGCAGGAAATGTGCCAGAGACTCAAGGGCTGAGCCGTTAGGTGGGACCCTAAATAGGAACAGGTGTATAAGGACATGCAACCGAGTTGATATTTTTTATTAGTTATCTGAGCTCAAAAACCAAAGCATGACCAAACAAAATCGGTAAATGGTTGTGTTTTAGAAAGTCTCTCATGTAGGTTCTAAGAAGTTTATTTTATTGAGGTTGCATTTCTCATCAAAGTTGCCTGCCTAGGAAAAGCACCATGTATGACTATGTGAGCTTCCATTACGTTCTACGATTATTTCAACTCCAGGTATTATTTCTTTTTAGGGACAGCAAAAATATGGAATGCTTCATGAATTTGCGTGTCATAAGTTTATGCTGAGACCACAGTGGATTCCAAGTGTATTATCTGCTCTTAAGTATACCAGAAAATTCCTCATGTAGGTACACATTTCCTCAAATGTGCTATATGGCTGGTATAAAAGCATACGGCCGGGCTGGAGAGATAGCTCAGTGGTTAAGGCAGTTGCCTCCAATGCCTAAGGCCCTGGGTTCAATTCCCCAGGAACCACATAAACCAGACCCACAAGGTGGTGGCCCTGGTGCTCTCTCTCTGTCTCTGTTTCTCTCTGCTTGAAAATCAATCAATAAAATATTTTTAAAAAGCATACAGCCACATTTTCCACATGCTTATGAATTTTAAGTGGATAAAAATGTCTCCCTTTCCATATATTATTTCCTTGGAGGAATAGTATGGTTTGCTGTAAGATTACTTTGTTCACTTGGCTTAGCATTAATTATACAATGATAATTAGTGACTCATATTCACTCAAGCCTTTTGATGCTCTCTGGCTTTTCTTTGCCCTCACAGAAGACTGTCACTTGCCTTGACTGTTGGGAAGGAGGAGGAAGGATTCATTTAGTGTCCTGGGCTTATGGAGAGGGTTGTCCATCAGAGAACACAGTTCTACACCACATTCTGCTCTTTTCCAATAGAGCCATATATAATCTAAGGTAGAGCCTCTCCAAGAAGTCAATGTGAACTATTGATTTTTTTCTGCTGCCTTCTGCTACGTTTTTTGTTGTCTCTGTGATAATAAAAGGTTTAGAAATGGGTAAAAGTCCTGCAAAGGCAATTATAATCAAAATGAGTCATAATGCTAAAAGGAGAAACTGTGTCCATATTTACTGTCCCTACGTCATTCCGGTGCTTCTTAACTAATTAGCAACATCACCGCGGTCTTTTGTTTCCATCACAAATCTCTTAGATTTATGTCAGCAAATGTTTTTATTTAAAATGTTGTGCTTGAGCTGATGAGAAGACCATAAAGCTCTGATAAAAAGAGAGAGAGAGAAAAAAGATGAGCACATTATCAGTCTTTTTGATGGAATTTTCAATTACTTCCAAAATGTATTTGTATAGAAATTGTAATGTTATCATCTCAAACAAATTTTTTATTTATATTTATTTATTTATTATGTATTTATTGCAGAGAGAGAGAAAAAAGAAAGAGAATGTGTGTGTGTGTGTGTGTGTGTGTGAGAGAGAGAGAGAGAGAGAGAGAGAGAGAGAGAGAGAGAGAGAGAGAGAGAGAGAGAGAGAGAAGAGAGCCAGGGCCTCCAGCCTCTGCAGATAGGCTTTACATGGGTACTGGGGAATCGAACCCGGGTTGTTAGGCTTTGCAGGCAAGTGCCTTAACCACTAAGCAATCTCTCCATCTGATCTCTCACAATTTCTGAATATACATATCATCTTGTCTGAAGTAAAAATTCTCATTGTGGTTTATGTATCAATTATCCTGATTGGTAGAAAAATAAAAAGTATTAAGTTCGTTTTTATACCTTTCTTTTTGTGTTTGTAGAAGACAAGTCAGTGGTATACATTAGGGAACTATGTTCATGAAGTTAGTATTAGTACTAGTTCCTAATATAAATATTATATTAATTAATATATATTGGTTAATATTAGTTTCCTATTATAAAAGATTTTAGGGGCCAGGGGGACAAAGATACAACTTTTCATTGAATTATATTTTCCCATATTGGCTTATCAAATAAATAGGATTTAAATATAAATCCTTTACTGAAGAAATGCTTATTTTGAGTTAATCTCACTAGAAATATAGCAATTAAATCGATAAGAGCTAATCTATTAAAAATGTAAAATAAATGAAAGTATACCACCCCTGGAGCCTAAAATTATCTACAACTCTCCTAAATCCGTGCTTCCAAACTACAAGCCAAGTTGATGAAAGCCCCTTAAGAACACACGTCGTTGCACCTTGAAACCTGACTAGCAGTTGTTTGCATGGGGGGCAAAGCTGCTCTCTTCCATGGGTGTTTGCTCTCTGCCTGTTGAGATGGTGGTACATGCTTCATAGTCATGGGGAAACATGGTCCCACTTGGACGTCTTTGCCCTTTGGCTCTGGAGACCTTACACACCAGGCTTAGGTCACTACATCTCTGTTGCATACAGATGGGTCTTTATATGAGACACAAGTCATTTATTATCATTATTATTTTGATTTTTTGCTGAATATCATCTACATGTCCAATCTGTTTTCAGTTTTTTTAAATTATTATTTATTAAGTGGTACCTTTGTATGAACAAGTCATGTGTTGGTACCAACATTTCCCTCTTCCCTGCCTCCATTCCACTGAGGGCCCTCCTCTTTGGGATTGCTGGAATGCTCCATAGGATGGAGGGCTCTGAGTTGTGGGAGCAGCAGTCATTTTGGGGGGCAATGCCTATGGGTATTCCTCCCCCAACCCCATGGCATTTACAGTGTTTCTACCACTCTTGCACAAAATTCCCTGAGTCATGGAAGGCGAGTTTAAATCTACTGTAGTGTTGAGCTCTTTGGAGTATTTTGAGTCTCCTCAGTGTCTGTCTCCATCCTCCTGGTGCAGGTTGTCAGCTCCCTGTGGGATCAGCACTCTTGCTCATCTCACAACTTCCTCTGTGGTTTCACCTGCGCCCTAGTTATGATGGTTCGTCTCTTGTCTGCTATCATTTCTGGTCTTATTGGTAGGGTTAGTTTGTCTTCAGTTCTCACTGCCTTCTGAAAAATAAAAGCAGATGATCCAATGGAGAGTGAGATCAGCATAGGTTAAATGGGAGAAGCACTGTTAATTTGGTGAGATTATAATGGGTGAAGCCTCTCGTTAGGCCCATGAAGACACAAGTCTCTGTGTTTCTATTATGTACAGGAAGTCTGCTACTTCCTACGAAGACAATCTAGAGAGACTTTATACTCCAGCAGAGTGGTGCTTGTGGGGAATAACCATTGACTAGTGCTGGCTACTACTGCACGTAGGAGATGGCTAGGTGAACCTGGGGTTGATGTGCTCGTAGGATCATTGCCAGAGTGACCTTCCTCTGCTATATTCATTCGATTTTGCCTGTATGCAAATTGTTTTTTCTCTTTTATTAACCATCTCTTGTGTCATGGTTTGATCCAGGTGTCCCCCACAAACAAATGAATGTGTTCTGAATGACTGATCCTCAGCTGATGGCAGTTTGGGTTTTACAACCTCGATGGAGCTGTGTTGTTGAGGGCAGGCTTATGGGTTTATAAGCCAGCTTCCCCTTGCCAGTGTTTGGCACACCTTCCTGCCATTGTTGCCAGTGCTGTAGTGGAGGTGATGTCCACCCCTCTGCTCATGCCATCATCTTCCCTGCCAGGATGGAGTCTCCCCTGGAGTCCACAAGCCTAATAAACCCATTCCTCCACAAGCCGTTTTTGCTTGGGGTCTTTCTGCACAGCAACACAGTAAGTTGACTATAACACCTTGTTTCACATGAACATGGAGAAACTCTACAGTGTGAGGGTGGAGTTGAATTGTTTGCCAAATTGGACAAGCGGGCAGACAGAGCAATCGAGTGCCACTCGTGTTGAGATCTTCAAACAGTAAGGTGATTTGAGAATGCTCACCATACAATGTCATGCTCCCTCTCATTTCTGCTCTGGCATCTTTAAAAGAAAATTACTCACTTATGCCTTAAGTGAATGAGCCCTCCTGTGCAGGTGGAGAGTATAAGAGAAATATTGACTTTGTTAGGCCAGGAACCTTCTGGCAAAATCAAATGAGGACTGAAACAGACTAACCTATACTGGACTCTGTTTTTGTTTCCTATCCAATTGCAGCTGGAGATGCAAACCAAGATATATCATCTCCCCGATTCACCAGCAGGAATCACTCCAAGCCGTGAACACAGAGGGCCATTTCTCTGGTCAGCTCTGAGATAATTGACAGTATTATAGGAAAATGATAAACCTGGTCACTCAAACTGGCTGGCTGGACACTTCCAGAATATTCTGCTCCATCTGTTTAATGTGAGCGTTTTCCTGGGCTGATGAGGCATGGTGATAGCAGAAGACACGACAAGTGTGGCCAGATTTCAATAGGAGAGGAATGAACTTAGACATGCTGTCAGCAAAAAATAATAATAATAATAATAATAATTAAGAGAACCTGCAACAAATCCTGCCACTTTAGAGACAAAAGGTGAATACTATTTGTAAGTTCTTTTCCCCAGAATGGTCCTGCAGAATCAGTGTGGGGGTCTAGGCCAACACTAGTTATTTTTATTTAAACCTAAAGTGGTACATACCTTTACCAGAAAGCTAAATGTCTCGCTTTCAATTGAATAAGTAGCTGGTTGATTTCAATACAGCTAAAATAACATTTATGAACACACTGTATTTTAGGCTCTGTGGTTAGGTATTGAAATAATGTAGAAAAAATTAATACATATGTCACATATTTGAGGTATCCTTATAAAATCTTATGAAATAGTATACAATTCTGTTACGCTAAAGGCTTTTGTAACAGATGACTTCATATTTCTATGTGACTCTTCTCTGGCACCTTCCCTATGCAGGCTTTAGCTTTACGATTATGTTGATCTAACAACTATGGCAAAAGACCTTATCATATTTAAAAATATTGATAGTGCCTTTGACTTCTCTGTGATTCAAATCTTTTATGTAGATGTTGCAAAATAATCAGACAATTCAATATGGCCCTCTGACATATCTCAGTTCCTGAACTCTATCCCTAGAGGAAGATGTAAATATACCGTCTCCAAAGTGCTACTGTAGCAGTTTTCAATTTTTCAAAGAAGATATTTTAACTAGGACACTTCCTTTCCGAAGCACCACAGTGATGTCCCCATGAATGCTGGCAGAGCAGTGATACAACTCAGCCTGTTAGAGCGAGCCTGCATTTGCCATATCCAACTGATCTTAGAAAAGATCTCCCCATTTGAATGCTTTGCCTGTCTTTCTATTACATATTTTCCCTTACTTCCCTTCTGTCAATCAACATGGAGGTCTCGCTAGTCGTTGAGTAACTTTCATAGCTACTTAATGGTAACGTGTTAAAATTGACTTCAATCAAGACACTGTTGGACGACCTCACTAAAAATCTCTGTGGATATAAACTCTACAATATATTACCAAAGAAACTTCCAAGATTACTAGTATTTATAAGACTTTTAGTTTAAACCAGTGAGGTGCCTGAGATACCGGTGGTACTGGTGAAATATTCCTGGTCTGTGACATCACACGTTCATCAAATTGTGTGCATTCTAGGAAAGATCCCACTAGGAAATACCTTGACTATAACAGGAAGCAGCGTCTTCTTGATTGTTTTTGCCATGGGACTGTCTTTCAAGGACATGAACTTGGAAGATCCATCCTATCTTTAACTCTTTCCCACTTTGCTCCAGAATATCATTTTAGGTTAGAGATTTGGTGTAATTTTCAGGTAGAGACTCCAAGGGTGCTTTTCAGGGCAAATCTGTTTGTGAGTTTATGGTGAATTTTTAATGTATTATTTGCAGTATATTAATTCCTTCTTGTTCATTGTGTAATAAGATACCATTTTGGTCACTAGAAGACGTTGTGATAGGAGATCATAGGCAATAAATAAGTTAAAAGTTCATCATTACACATTAAGAGAGGCTAACCTCCATCCTTCAATCTGTTCAGAATTATGAACTCAAGCAAAATAAAACATAATAGAAATACATAATGCTGACCTTAAACTACCTGTTAATCTCAGTTTTCATTGAGCTTAGTTTATTGCATACATTGGTATACTAAAAGGAAATCTTGAATTGGCATGTTACGTTGTTTATTGTTTGTGTGCGACCAAGACTATGAGATTTCATTTTACAGTGATGCCTTTGTTAAAAGGGCAGACACCTGACATACTTAATTAGATATCAGCTTATCAGAATAACTGTCAGAAGTACCATGACAGTCTTTTACATTATTATTATGTAGCAAAAGAAACTCGGTTCAAAGAAATATTGTAATTAAACCGAGTACTGCACTGACCCAGAGACCCTTTCCCCCCACCCCCACAAATTTTGCACAGCTCAGGACTGCGTGGGAGAATTGATCTCCTTCTAACAAGGGAGACTGAGAGTGTGAAGTGGTCTTAGATATCTAACGCTTCAACTCTTTGAAATAAATCCTGGCATCGCAACCTTGACAAAAATGTCTAGATAACATTTTTTTTTTTTTGGAGTTGGTCAGGAAAACACATAAATCATCAAAGTGTGCACACAGATATTCTTGAAGTCATAAAACGAAGTATTTCATTGATGTGGATTTAATAAAAGTAGAAAAGCCACTTGACTGACAGAACGGAGGCGTCCTCACACAGTGACAAGGCCAGCCTAGCTGTGTGCTCCACTGTACAATGAAAGAAGCCACCTGTATCCACATGGAGCCATGAGTGTTTCTCGACCATCACGAGTTCTGCCACTGTCAATGGAAGGAAGAATATTAAGGGTATGTTCTGTCTAGAGGAGATGTTAATGACTTCTTCATTCAGTGGCTTCCCCAAGAAGGTGCAGGTATCTGCTCATAATTCCAACATCACTGTATTTGTTGGAAAGGGAGAACTGTTAATCATTTTCTTTAATCTGGGGTATTTTTTTGTCTTCTTATGTTCTCTCTCTGTCACATACTTTTATTTGAACAGGTAGACTCTCCTGACACAAGGACAGGCAAGTCTCTGTTTATACTGAAGAGATAAAAAAAACCCAAATCTTCATTTTATTCAATTTTATAAGTTTACTCCCATTTTGCTTTTGGAAGTCTAGTTGTGTTTCTATACAATCGGCTATGAATTACGATGGAAGGAACATTAGAGGAAAACACTGAGGAGTTAGGCCTTAAGTGAACAATCAGAGAATGTATTAAATGTTAGGTTAACAAAAAGACAGAAATTAAGAATACATGTGTATTTCTAACATTTTATTACTTTACCACCTCCTGTTTCGACTCTGGGGGTGTGTGTACATGTATGCATTCATGCACATTATATGTATGATGTATATATATATAGAGAGAGAGATGATATATATATAGATGATATATACATAGATGATTTATATATATAGATGATATATACATATAGATGATAATATATGAAATATACATATAGATGATATATATATGTATACACATACACACACACACACACACACACACATATATATATATATATATATATATATATATATATATATATATATATATATATATATATCATCTGTCATGCCAACTAACAACACATTCACAGCTGGGAGCATATTGGTGGCATCTTCCCCTGCCCATAATTAAAAGTACACATATTATTTGGAAGGGGTGTAATAGACGTCTATACAGCTTTTATATTTAAAGATAAGCTATAGAGAGCTGTGGAATGCTTACCTACAGCAGAAAAAAACCACTCCATCAGGAAGGCCTGGAGTACAGGTGTTAGTACTACTTGATACAGAGGGCACAGGCTTCAGAGCATTGGGTTTCGTGCTAGCTTTGATGCTGGGGTGACCTTGAGTGGTACCACCATTATTCTCATTCTTCAGATTAAGCCTCATAAGTTGTTGTGGAGGGTCAGTGAGATCACACATGAGTAAGCTAGTCAGGGTGGCTGGCTTGGTCACCATTGCTCAGTGAATTTGACGGTTGTTTCAGAGAGGCCCCCTGAGAAAGCAGAAGGGGAGGGTAGTCTAACATGGTGGATGTGAGAATGTGGACATCTACATTAGGGGGGATACAGTTGGGTGGAAATATTGGGGGCCAGAACTTCCACAGAATAGATCTATCCCTTCCCTGTGCCTAGGGTCAGTTCTCTAAGTACAATATCAGATTGTAAGTTGTTCGGTGCCTCCACCTGCATATTTTCTATGCGTTTAGAACTTTAATGTAACTTCTCTTTACTCTTTATATTATGCACCTGTTAAATGCTAGCATCTCAATTTCACACATGAACGAGCAACACACTTAGAGACATCAAATTTGGCCCAAGAAAATAAAACTATGGGTTGATGGAATCAGGACTAGACTCATATTTATCTCTCTAAATGAAGGTCAATGCTAAGATTAATAATAAAAACAAATGAAAAAAAATAGTCCTCATCTCTGCATTGTATGTTCTTTCGTTCTTGCCCATCAGCGGGTGGCTCTTGACCAGCCCTCAAAACAAGGGACTAGCCCTTAGAACATCAAGATTGGATAATCTAGTTATCTAATTGAGAAGTAGTTTGTTATGATTTTCCTTGACTTTTTCTCCAAGGTGTTTCTAAACCATCCCTTGCACCAGGAAGGGAATGGGTATGCTTTGGGTTTATTTCACTAAATTACTCTGCTCTATGTGGGCATCTTGTAGATTGATCTTGATCTTAAAAACATATGTATCTAATCATTGGAAAAATTAATTACAGATATTTTTGCCCTGGCTCCTCATTTTATATGTTAAACAAATGATAAAAGTGTCTTAAGTACAAGAAAGAGGTCACTACTTTGTAAATATTGCCTATTATAAAACATTGTAGTAATGTAAATGGGAATCATTAATGTTCAATAGTGGTACATGTATTTCGTTTTTAATTTTGAGTTTGGCTGCTTTCAGACAAGTCTTTATGATCTGAAATATCAGGAGGAAAAAAAGATATTTGGCATTAATCATTTTCAGGAAGAACTTTCCCATGCATGTTTCCATATACAGGTCTTCTACAAGTCAACTTGCAAAGTTTTGTCTTATACTCAAGGTACATGTTACAACTCTTTCATAAACCAGTATAATAGGAGAAAGCTTCAGTGCTGGAGGGGAGGCTGGTCATCACGAGAGGCCATTTTTCAGGTTGAGTGTGAGTGTCTGGAATCATCTCACTCTCGCAATAGTCCTGCTAAAGCAACACAGCATGACTGCATGCTTGCATGAGCTACAGGGACTAGTGTAGGAAAAATTAAGTACACCCATTCCTTCATTCTTGCTTTTGTGTGCATGTGTGCATGCATGCACTTGCGTGTGTGCATGTGCGTGTGTGCATGTGCGTGTGTGTGCGCGCGCGTGTGTGTATTCATGTGTATGGTCTTTGTGGCACTCCAAGCTTTTTTTTTGCCTGTGGCACGTGCTGTCCCCAGCTGTGGTCAGAGCTGAAAATTCCTATTCTCACCACAGCTCCATTCTTCTCCTCTCTCCTCTTCTTCTTCTCCCTGCCCACTGTCTGAGCTGGAGTTTCTTTGTGATCCCAAAGCTTGTTTATTAATCTGAGCTGGTGATTCCCACACCTCTGCTCACCTACAGGACAGGGGTTTCTAGGCAGGAGTGGCCATGTCCAGCTGTTGAACATGCACTCTGGTGATTTGAACTCTGGTGTCACAGGCCTGCCCACTTGCACAGGAAGTTCACTTAGTGTCTGAACCATCTCTCCAGCTCCACAGGTTTCTAATAGTTATCTACTCAACTAGTTCTTCAAAGAGGTTAGAGCATTTACAAATTTGCTCTGTTAACAGTTACCTGTTCTAGTCCATCTCCACCCTTTTTTATGGAACTTCAGGTAGAACCTGTCAACTCCAGAATCTTCCTTGTGGAAACTGAGTTACAATATCTCTGATAGGAGGTGAGAAAGCTGCAAAGACTCAAGATGATAAACAGTTCCTGCTGGGAGATCAGAGCAAGTCAGTTATTGTTTTTAATGTCTAACTCTGCTCACCGTAATTTATACTTCAAGGGAGTTCGTCAGATGAGAGACAGCTGATTCTGTAGGCTAAAGACCCTTTCAACATCTAGTTATAGTCTTTGAAACAGGGGGAGTCCTCACTAAAGGAAAAATAAAGATTAGACAAAATGGGAAAAAAGAAGCTGAAGTCCAAACAACTGAAAGAGATAAGGCTATCGTTGAACTCAATTTGAAATGGAATATTGAGGACTTGAAGAATATTAGACTTATAATTTAAAAGGAATAATAATTTTTGATAATATGTTTTGACCCATATTCCCAGTTCAGGAAAGCATTTTATAATCGTTGCCCAAACTAAAAAGTTTTGATGTCCATTTTAAAAACTGATCTTTGAGATGGTAAAAAATTCTAACACATTAGATGTGCTAGGATTACAGTAAGAAAAACACAGTTCATGTTTTCTAATTATATTAATGTACTGGCTAGTAGATGATTCGTCTTTATTTTTGGAAAAGTTATTCTGTCAGGAAGGTCAAATGACTCTTAAAGTCCAGTCTACTTTGAAGCGGATGGACTGTGTCATCGTGCCATAAGTCACAACTTTTAGTAAAGTGCTCACTGCTTTCCTGCCACACGATGAGGAAACACAGAGAAGACGGTGATGGCTACGTTGAGAAACACTTGACAATTTTCCTTTGCCGTCATGTAATCAGGCAGGAGAAATATGCAGCCATCAGGGCCCTCTTAGTCATTGATCATAATGGTTTCTAAGGGTATAGCAGACAGCTGTGAGGGGATTTTACCTTTTGCTTAGGTGATAATTACGAAAGATCTGTAAGCAGGTTTTGAAAATTTTCACTTCTGTAGCTCTCCTTTCCCCACTCCACCCCAGCTTGTTTGCCTGTCCTCAGCATCCTTTAAGTGTAGCTTGTGAAATTACACATGGGTGGGAATCCAGCGAGCAGGAGGAGGAACTGTGGTTATCTTTCCTCTCCTTCCTTAGTCATATAGTTAAATCTTTGATCATGATGATATGTATATTTATAAAATATGTGCTTTATATAGTACTTTCCCAAGCATTTTAATTTAATTATTACAAAAGTGTATAAGGTAAGCAGAATACATACTCTTTTTTTAAAAAATATTTATGTATTTATTTATTTGAGAGAGATAGACAGAGACAGAGAGAGAAACAGACAGGAGAATAGGCACACCAGGGCCTCCAGCCACTGCAAATGAACTCCAGACACATGTGCCCTCTTGTGCATCTGGCTTTATATGGGCACTGGGGAACCGAACCCAGGTCCTTCTGCATTGCAGGCAAATGCCTTAACCATTAAGCCATCTCTTCAGCACCAGAATACATACTCTTAATCATCATCATGGGTCACGAAAACAGAAATTCATTGATTCAAATGGTTTGTTCAAGGTGAGGAGTGACAGCCTGGAATCCAAGCCAGTTATGGGTTTAAAAGGACTTTTAACCAAGTACAAAATTGATTTACTTATTATTAAACAAATTCATATTTATTATGAACTATTAGAGAAAATAAGATAAAATGATATATTATCAATATCCACAGGCAAGCATTATTTAGAACTTTTGATTTGTTTTAAAATATACTGGAATTTTTAAGGTATGTACAAATATCATTGCACCCTTTTTTTTCTGAATGGCCTTTTCTGACATGCATTGTAAAATGATTTTATAAAAATCTTTCCTTTTGAACCTTTAACAAAAATCTTGAAGGCTTTAAGGAAAGCAGTATAGCAGTCTACAATCTCCAAGGTAAGTCCTGGTGTGCTACTGATTGTTCACTGCTCAGGTGTAGTCTGACATCTGTATTTACTTGTGGTGATTTCAGCATGTATTTCCCGTGCTCCACTGAATACAGTACATAACAGCAACACCATGTGGAGTATTTGTGTGCAAGCAAGTATATATCAACACATACATTAAGAATGGGGTACAAGAGATGAAAAATAATCTCTCTGTATAAGTCGCTTACAGTGGATAAGACTGTCTTTTTTATGAAGTAGAAACTTTGTATGGACACATCATTTGTTGGTACCCCCGTTTCCTTCCTCCCTGCCCCCATTCCACTGAGGGCCCTCTTCAGTGGGATTGCTGGTGTGCTCCATGGGATGGAGGGCTATGAGCTGTTTGAGCTGAGGTTAGTCATATCCACTAAAGGTAACAACTCTGGACGGTCCCACCCACTAGGGCTCTCTGATTGGCTAAGAGATCTGCTCAGTGGCAAGGAACCCATAGCTGGAACTGGGATCCAAGCCCAGAATCTGGACTCCAAGTGGAAGCTTTTGTGCCCAGAAGTAGCTCTGGGCCAGTCAGCAAGTGAGCGGTGAGTGAATGTGAAGTCTGAAGAATTACTGTCTACTTAGGATACTAAGTTTATAATTAAAAACTTAATAAACAAAACAGCTTACTGTACTTTTTTTCTTTATAAACTTTAGCTTGTTTTTTTTTTATCAAAACACACCAAACCTGACTTTTGTAATAATGCTTATCTTAAAAAACATATTGTGAAGCTCAACAAACTCACCTCTTTACAGTCTTACTTTAGAAAATTTTATCTATTTTTAAATATTAAAAATATATTATTTTACTTTTAAAATCTTTTTTTTTTTTTTGAGGTAGGGTCTCACTCTAGCCCAGGCTGACCTAGAATTCGCTATGTAGTCTAGGGTGTCCTCAAGTTCACAATAATCCTCCCACCTCTGTCTCTGGAGTGCTGGGATTAAAGATGCGCATTAAAAAAAAAACAAAAGCAAAACCAACTAAGACACAAGGTGCCAGAGCCTGGGTGCCCAGGGCCAGGATCCTTAGAATCACTGTCTTCTGCCTTTGCCCCATAGAAGGCCTGATGGACAGTAACTCATATGGAGCTGCCTCTTGAAGGACCTTCCCCGAGGCCCTTCCGAGGAAGCATCACACTTCCAAACTATGTCTGTGGTGGTTTTCATGGGTGGCTATTTTCATCTCCTTACATGCAGGCAACGCACCTCGATTATTATTCTCTAGCAATGAAACTCTTCCGTGTATTCAAACTTAGTTTGTTGATGTCTACAAGTTCCCCTATGCCCTTCACTATGAATTTTTTTGAAGGCTCTTTCTTTTTCTTTTTGTTCTGTTTTCTCCTTCTGCTTCCTCTTTGGCTGTGCATATTACTGTCACCTCGTGGACCATCAGAGAATACGCAGTGCATCGGTCATCAGCGAGTTCCGTGTGTGTCTGTGTATAAAAGGGATCTTAACATATATGTCACATATGTGAGGTTTTTATGGTGCAGTAGTCCTTATTTATTATTCTCTCTCTGGCCATTTATATTAAAATATTTTCATTTATTTATTTTCCTCGCTCTGTGTGTATGGGTGTGCCAGGTTCTCTGGGCACTGCACACACCAGATCTCTGCACCACTTTTTGTCGATTGCTTTATGTGGGGGCTGGAGAATCAAACCCTGGCCAAGAGGCCTTGCAAACAAGTACCTGTAAGAGCTGAGCTATCTCATCAGACCCTCTCTGGCCATTTCATTTTTCCTCCATGTACATTACCAAGACAGCACTGAAAGTACATGAATCATGCCGTCTTTCATTAAAGACCACAGGGTCAAGGGCAAGAGATTATAAAAGTTAAATGATGACACTCTCAACAAGTCAAACAAGTTTTATCACCTTCAAAGACATTTATGATGAGGGTGCAATAGTATTGAGAAACATATATTAGTGTCTGAATTAAATAGAGAATAGAAATGGAGAATTTGCAAAATAAATTGGGGACAAAATACACCTCAATATTAATGGCAGTTTTCTACAGGTGATATTTAAAATTCAAAAATTAGTATTTATTTTCCTACAAATAACCCCAATGAGAATAATAAAAATGAAACAAATTTTGAGGTGTAATGGGGCTCTCGACAGTGTATTTACTCTTGATAGTTTTCTTAACTGTCCTAGTCAGCAAAGGTTATTTTCATGTTGATGATTGTCTCCTGGTCTATGGTAACAGTTTCAGGGTGAATCAACTAATTGTTTCTCAGATAGGACCCTTATTTTAGTAATGTGATTATCAATCAAAACTTACATTTTAGAAGATTGGTTTTTGTTGCAGTCAGCTTCTCATTACTGGCACAAAAAAACATGACCAAAAGCAGCTTGTAGAAGGAAATGATTTATTATGGCTTACAGACTTCATGATAGCAGGGACAATAATGGCATGAGCAGAAGGTGGACATCACCTCCTGGTCAACATCAGGTGGACAACAGCAGCCGGAGAGTGTGCCAAACACTGGCAAGGGGAAACTGGCTGTAACACCCATGAACCTGCTCCAACAATACACCTCCTCCAGGAGGTTCCAATTCCCAAATTACCATCAGCTAGGGATCAAACGTTCAGAACACATAAGTTTATGGGGGAAACCTGAATCAGACCACCACAGATTTCTAATTCTCTTGTTCATTAAGTGGATTTTGTACAGGGAAAAAATCCTTCCCATGGGTTAATGGTAAGACACACACACACACACACACACACACACACACACGCACACACACACACACGCACACACACACATGTATATATAATAGAGAGGTGATGAAGGGCATGTTGGTAATACTTTGCTATGTCCTCAAGAATGAGTCATTAGGAAATTCAGACATCTATAGGACATTGAATTAAGAAAAAAAAACAAATTATGGAAAAATAACTGAATTTTTTTAAACTACCTTAAAATCTTTGGTTATCAGTAAATATCTAAACGCTTTAGAAAGACTTTTAGCAGCAGAATGTGGGATCCTTTTCTCAAGTGAAAATAAAAGCTCTGAGCAACACAAATGGACTTTTGCTCTGGTTTATTTTAATTGCTCCGTGTCTATACAACGCATATAGTCTACTGAAAGCATTCGTATTTCCTTTCTGTGAGATGTGAGTCCCTGTGACAATCTGTCACCAAGGCAACCAACCTTTGCTTAATGTCCTGTACTTTGGTGAAATCAAATGCATGATTTTTTTTAAAGTACAGCCCTTTTAAAGTAGAGATGATTCGACATTTTATATTAAATGAAAATGAAACTTTTTATAAATTAACTTCCAAAAAGTACATATTTCTAAGAAAAATGAAAATTCTCAGAAATATGATTGTTTATTCTCTCTCTTTCTCTGCTTTCTAATATTTACATTAATAGTTGCTATCACATTTATCTTTTGGTCTCTACCCATCGATGTATATTGAACTAAAGTATCCTAATTTGTGACCTAATTGGATATAAATGGAATATTCAGATGGTCTGTCCATGGAGCCCAGCCTGCGATCCAGGCTAAGCAGTATTTTTCCCTTCTTGTTCAACAAAGTGTTTTTTTTAAATTTCCCTATGAGGCATAGAAATTAATTAACACTGGTCTTTTCTAAGCAACAGTCGAAGCTTGGACATGTACAAAGACCCCATATTAGGGCTCCGAGGAGGCCTGGACTGCTTGCAAGTCTGTACTCTTGTCTGTTGGGAGGGATTGTCTGTCCCTGGATGGAGAATACCTGGGTTCTCATCATTTCCTTCTGCACAAATGTACTTTCACCTCAGGTAGAGTCCATTTGTTCTGTTTTATCCCCCTAACAATAGAGGGTGTTGGTGTGCACGTCAATCGAAAGAAATATTCATGTCTAGGAAGTGACAAGGAAGCGTGAAAGCGTCCTTTTGGTCAGCTGTCTCTCCTCCATCCGAAGCACAGGTTCAAACACACAGGCCTTGGTGACTGCTCAGAGGTAAGTTGCTCTAAACCCTGGACCATGGCTACGAGAACTGGGTAAGATTCTCAAACTTGATTATTTCCAACTTTGATTCTCTGTTATTCCTAAATTGAGTGGGCTTTAACAGCTCAAGGCAGAGGGCCTGCGAGTAAGTCTTTAGGAATGCAGAGATGTGAGGGCTCTCATTGGGCAGGGAACAGAGATGGAAGACTTCCTTAAAACCATCAGCAATTTGAGGAATATGGAGACGGATCCCAGAGAGCAGAGTTTGTTGGAGGAGTGAGTGTTCCCAGTGCTTCCAAAATCTGTGCCGTGGAAGAAAGAACGAGTGATGAAGCCACATTGAGGGAGGCGAGTGGTAGCAAAGGAGCAAAGCCTGATGATGTCCCTCAGTCCACTTTCCCTGACTTTCAGAGTCATTGAACTTCAGACATAGGAATTCCAGAAGCTTTGGTCTCATGTGTTTGCTTGAAGCAAGACGTTTTGTGTTTAAGAGCAGGCCTGATCTCTCCGTTTTCTTTTTACATCTGCTGAGGGTAAATCATCTTATTAACCTGGTATGATTTGCCTGCAGTCAACTGGGATCCTCTATGACAGGCACTTAGCATAGTAGTACTTCATGTGTTCTGCTATTTATCCTTTTAAAATTATCATTACTGGTTTGAAATATTCTTTTTTAAATATATATTTATTGTCCATAATGAGTTACATTATTTAGTGGGCAAACCATGAGTTGTTATCCCGAATTCCCCAATCCCCCCCATCCCTGATCAGTTGTATATCCTCCTTCGTGGGCTGTCTGTATTAGTCCTTGTGGCAAGGGATCCTGTATATCTTAGTACTCATCTCGGTCTTTCTGGTCCTAGTGAGTTGTTACTGATGGGTGCCATGCCTCCGGACAGTCTCCCCCACCACGGCTCTCACAATCTTTCCGCCCCCTCTTCCGCTCAGTTCCCTGAGTCGTGGTGGGTGAGTATTAAGGCTGCTTTATTGTTGTGCATTTAGGGGTCTTTGTGTCGAAAATCCTTGGTTTCTGTCTCATTGGCCTATCCTGTGTAGATTGAATGGCTGTGGCTATGGGTCCCTTGTTCATCTGTCATTGTCTGCTGGGTTCCATATGGATCCTCCACAATATTCTTAAATACCATAATTATGCCTTAAACCTCTTATAGCTTGGTGCCTATACTAATGGACTCTAGAACCCAGATTTTTAAAAATATTATTTATTTGAGAGAGAGAGAGAGAGAGAGAGAGAGAGAGAGAGAAAACGGGTACAGCAGGGGCTCCAGCAAATGAACTCCAGATGCATGATATATGTGCCACTTTGTGCATCTGGTTTAGGTGGATACTGGGGAACTAAACTCTGGTTGTTAGGCTCTGGAGAGAAGCACCTTAACCACTGAGCCATCTTTCCATCCCCCAGTAATTTTTAAAATTACTTAATTACTTAATTAATTAATGTCCTCTATCTTTGAAGAATGATAACAGAAAAAATTTACAGCATTACTTACTACATCCAAGTCCTGGGTGAATTGCTTCTAATAATTCCACAGCTGTGAGGGAAATCGATCATTGCCATTTTATGGACAGGCATATGGAGACCCCAAAATGAAGAAACTTGACCAACTGGTTTACCTAGGACTTGAGTTGAGAAAGTCTGGCTCCAGACCAGCTTTTTGTTTGTTGCTTTATCCTGAAAGTCACTTGGGATCCCTACTGCACCAATAGCTACCCTAGTTCTAGGGAAGGAGAGGAAGCCTCCGGTTTGCTCCTGGGCATGTGGCCATCCCTGTTGCTGAGGCTGGAGCCACTCTGTCCATGCCTCGTTCTCAGTAGCAGCTATGTTCTTCCTCTTCGGGGAAAGTGTGAGCAGTAATTTCAGAGTCTGAGAACTTCTGGAACAAGATGCGTGGGTTGTATGCTGCTGCCCCTTAGTAAGAGTGACTCTTCCTCAAGAATGAGGAAGTCCTAGGTCTCAGACCTTTCGTCTTCACTGAACAATTTCCACAGAGGAACTTTCTTGCTCTACACAGCTAAGCAACCAGGATGGTTACAACACTACAGTGTTAAACTTAAAAAAAGGAAGGAGCCCATGTTTTCCAGCTATTGAGTTTGGGACTGGGGAGAGCTAACCCTTATCACATGGATACACATATTATCAATCTGTATGGTTTCTAAAAACGTGGTTATTTTTATTTACAAAAATCTTGAGCCTGAATGGACACAGAGACCTGGTGTGATGAGCTGTAGGTACAGACAGATTTGTGTTCCAAACTAGCTGTGCTTTGAATTAGCTCCATGAAATTGGTTCAAACATCACTGAGCTACAGGGGTTGTGATACTTGCCTTACAAGGCTACTGTGATGATTGGAGTCCATATGGACAGTGAGTGTTAGGTAGCTGCCCCACAGTGAGATCTGCTTGCTCTACCAGCGTGGCTGCCCAAGTTTCCAGACACAAGAGACTATTGCACAATGATATATTTCCTTTTGGCTTCATAGACTGAGCTGAGGCTTCTCTCAAGGTTCTTAGAAATCCCAAATGACAATAATTCCTTGTCTTGAACACTAAAATCTAGCATTGTAGCTCCAGGTGCTCCGAGAAATCTATGCATGTGCTTTTCTGTGAACCATAATTTTCACATGTACAGAAGAGAAATATGATTATGTTAACAGAATGGCTTAAGTCAATAAGAATTTCTTGAGTTGTAATGATAATTTGAAATGAGACTTTTGTTATCCTACATGCTAATGTAAATGTTAGGTAGATTAATATCAGACCAGTGAAGGGACAATAGTCTAGAGCAGGAGTGACCTTTTTGAGCTTTAATTTTTTTTGTTTAAATGTGTGCAAAGTAAATAATAGTAGCTGTCTACTGCTGTCTGTCAGCAATCAGATTTGACAATACTTGGTTTCAGGCATTGGTGTGTTCTGTGCCCTGGCCTGACCAATCATTCTGATTATCTGAGATGTAGGATTTCCAGTATTAAACACAGGAAAATCCCTCACAAAGAGAGTCAAGTTGGTCTATATTCATGGAAGGGTAAGAAATATCTGTATTGAAATTACTTATCTACTGATAGATATCCATTTCAATTAACTTATTTTCTTAGTTGCTTCAAACAAGAGAAAATGAATTTCATTTTACAATTAAATTTCCAGGTTTTATTTTGTTTCAGAGTTTATATCTGAGTAGTATAAATTGTTTGAAGAGATTAGTTTTTGCTTAAATCAAAAATAAAGAGGTTTGAATGGTTTAAGACTTAAATCACAAGCTGATTTTCAGACATTTTTAATTAGATTTCTTGTCAAATATTCTTACATATTCAGAATGAACATCTTAGTGTAATAATCCATGATATTATGTAAACATTGTTAAAGACTGCAGTCTACTTTGTGTGAGATTTTGAGTTACATCTAAGGTTTATAATACTTATGAGATATTTTATTTTAGAAAGAAGACATGGAAAGTATCTTCTTTTTAAAAGAAAATTTAATTTAATTATTTTATTTGTGTGTGTATGTGCATGCATGCGTGTGTGTGTGTGTGTGTGTGTGTGTTTGTGTGTGTGAATGCTCCCTTGCCATGATCCATGTGTGGAAGTCAGAGGAAAAATTGGGGTGTCATCCTCGCCTTCTACCTTGCTTGACATAGGCTCTCTTATTCACCAACATGTTGCAAGGTTAGCTGTCCTGTGATCTTCCAGAGACTCTCCTGTCTTCCCCCGTGTCTTTTTATAGGAATTCTGGGATTACTGGCCCACTCATGTGTCTTTTTTTTTTAAAAAAAAAAAAAAAAACATGGTTTCTGGGCCTTTAAACTCATGCCTTCTCAGCAAAAGCTTTATCCACCCAGCTATCTCCCCAGCCCCAGCTTTCACTGTCAAATGAAAGTACACAAAGGCTCACAGATGGAAGGTGTGAACTCTGCTGTTTCTTTGTTGTGGGCTCTTTAAAGCTCTAATGGGCTCCTGTCCCCTGTCATTTCAGTTCACCAGACTTCCTCTCCCTTCTGATAACCAGAAGGGCAGCTGTTTTCTGGAAGCAAATAGAAATGCGTCTACATTGCTCTGTGATAATATAGAGACTAAGCCATCCCTCGTCCCCAATCACACTTCAATGTGAGTAAAAACCCTAGCTTAAGAAACAAGTGTCTACAGGTATGATTTCAACTTAGGAGTTCCAGACATTTCCAGGGAGATGGTGGACTTGACAGTTGTATCTGAAACATACTAGGAGAAAATCATTTTCCAAGTGGAAATCTAAGAGATATTGCCTGGTTATGGTTAGGAACCTAAGGACATATGAAGGCTGAGGCTCTTATCAGTGACTTACCCCCTTCATTTTCTTTTATATAGAGTCAATACTATATAAAAAACATTGTTACCTTTGAATTCCTAGAGACGAGAGTAAGTCTTTATTCTGTCATGCTGACTAAGCAAAAACAGACCCTTGGGTGAGGTAAAGAGCGGTACCTGATAGACTAGACAGTGATGACTATTGTGCCAGATTTTGGGGTCCCCAAAGACCACTGAGGAGTCAGTCACCTTAGGGTCTTTATTGAAGGCTCCAGCCAGGACTCTCTCTTCACCGACGCAGCGGATCAGGGAGAAGAGCCCTGAGCCCAGAATTAGCAGGGTTTTTATAGGGATTGAAGCAGGGGTAGGGGTTTCAGATTGGCAGTTACATGATTGGTTGACATTTAGCAATTGTGTGGCAAGCATAAAAAGTGCATTTTGGCTATATGCATTGAGCTGATACCATAACATCTTGACCTCACACAGTGCTGTGCAAGCTAAAGATATGGGTACAAGGGCAAAATTCAAAACTGAATATGTGGAAATCATGTAGTTTTAAGGTCTCCAAACAACAAATATGAGTCAAAATAACTTTCAGAACACAAGCAGTTTCCCAAAACGTGCATATCAATTATTCTTGCACTTGGGCTGCCCTGCTCATTGTCCAGGGCGACACTCTAACCTAGTATAAACTATTCTCTGCCTTATCTTCAAGGACTCCTTTCAGCAAGGTTTATTTTAAAATGGCTGTGCTCATGTTAAGACCATCTTATGCTCTATTGGAGTCTCATTCTCACAGTGACAAGCATGGAAGTGTTTCTGGGGAGCCTTAGATCTTGCGTTTTCCACAGACCCCATAACTATGCAGAGTTGCCTCCTCTTTGCTAAAGAAACCACAGCCATGTTTAAGGTAATAGCGAGCAATCCGTGATGCTGGAGAAACAGGTCTTCCAGCCTCCTCCAGGGCTCAGGAGCAGCGGAAGAGATCAAGGTGATGCTACGCTGTGCCACTTTGCTTCAGACTGACCCAAAAGGGAGTACGACCATGTTCTGGCCAATGAAGCCCATGAGACAGATTTCCATCTAAATTAAAAGTGGGAGGGGGCAAGGGGCTACTGAGCCTCAAAGGGAATGTGACTGTGTGAGGTTGTGATATTGGGAGTCGTGATAGACACATTGAGATCACGAAGGGCCAAGGAAAAACCACAAGACCAGGACACTGTGGAGGAGATGACTGTCAAGCTGCCGCATGGATTGCGGACATGCTGGTCACTTTCAGGAAGCTTGCATGTTTTTTGACATTTGGACAACTGTTCTGTAGCAAATGCAAATTTGCATAATAACATGTTGAATATGACCTGTTTTTAAATAGTATATATACTATAAACGATACCATTTTTAAAAGGTTCATATTTTTGCATGTGTAAATTGTGTACATACATGTGTGTCTGCGTGTGTGTTTTGGCGTGCACACACGTGTAGGAATAAGTTCAAAGACAGGCTTCTCAGGTGAGCTGTCCACTCCTCGAGGCTTTTATCCCCTTATCTCATTGTCCTAGAATTCAGCAGTTAGTCCAGGCTTTCTGGCCAGTGAGCTCCAGAGGTCTTTCTGTCACTCCACCCCAGCCCTGGGATCACAGGTGAAGCTGCCACAGCCAGCATTTTTATTTCGGTAATGGAATTAAATGCAGGTACTCATGCTTGGGAGGCAAGTACTTAACTGACTGACCTATTTCTCCAGTCCCTATTTTATTTTTACATAATGTATACTTAAGAAAATTAATAACAGATACATGAAAATAATTTCACAGTAAATCACCTGCCACCCACAAGTCTTTAATAGAGAAGATTTGGAATCACCATGACAAGAAAATTTAGAGAATGTGTGGCTTTGAATATTTCAGATATAACATAAGCTAGATTGGGTTATTTGTAGTATCTGTAGCTGTATGGACTCTTATATCAGCACATGAATCAATGCTTCCAAATGCTCTCTTTTTCCTATACAAACACAGCAATTCAATGTAGGTCTTTCTTATTTTCCCTGCTTGCTTTTTCCTGAAGTTTTGGTTTTCTCCTCTGTGTTCTCCCTTGTCTTCTGTATGGATTGAGACATCTTTACCTACTTTAGAATTGCCTTGGTATGGTTCCCTTCTTGTGCCCCCTCCCCACCTTCCTTTTCCTCATCTCCTTCTCCTTCCTCTTCTCACACATTCCTGGTGGATAGGAAGGAGTGTGGGGGTCTGCAGGGCAGTGCAAGGATACTGTAGGATATTCCAGTGATGGGGTGATGTCAAATCTTATATCATATATGACATAAGTAGTGAACCCTGATATAAACCATAATAATGCCTCCATTGTGTCTCATCAGCAGCAATAAATAAAACATTCTTACTGAGGGTGTTAGTAATGGGTGACTGGTAGAGGTGTTCTGAGAGGGAAGACAGGGTTATATTGTCTTCATATTAATTTATAGATATAAAACTCTTTCCAAAATAATCATCTTTTAAAAAATATCATAACCAGCTTCATTATTAAGAAAAGATAGGAATAAGTAGAGCTTTTGAGAGGCCTGAGACATGGTAAGCTGCTCTCTCATTAGCAAGAACCCTTCATCCTGATAGGATATATCCAAGCCTTTTCAAACAATGCTCACATTATTTTAATAAAGGGTATTTTGGCAGAAGGTGAAGAAAAACAGGCTCAAGAATAATTATGAGGAAGTGTTGTAAAAAGGTTCATATTAGAGAAATTGTAAGGAATGTTTCTTCGATGCATTTTGACTGGTAATTTGACTAGACAGGTAATTACCAAGACGAAGTTGAGAGGAGAAGATGAAGGAAGGGCAGGATTGAGCTAGAAAAATAAAATTATACTAGAAAAATTCTTTTTAATAATGACTTAGCTTAGTGTTATGTTTTTATACCATTTATTATTCAGCATGGTTGTAGAAATTATATATGCCCATGATTTAGTATTTGGAAAAGTGGAAATCATTTCAAACCAACATAATCAGCCTTAACACGTGTGTATATTTCCTTTCTATATTTTGCACAAATCCACTTATACCTCATTTATTCACTCACATTTTCCAAGTCTTGCAACCTTCTTGACTGTACATGGAATTAAACACCCAGGGCTTCTGCAGCACCTTATTGCAAGTTTGGTATCTGACTAATAGGGCAGCAAAACATTCTCTCACAGTTCTGGGGGTGAAGCTGGAGTCATTGTGGTGATGGACTGCTCTTCCTCTAGGTTCTTGCTGGCTTTCTCCTTTGGTAACTGGACTCTCTCTCTCTCTCTCTCTCTCTCTCTCTCTCTCTCTCTCTCTTTCTCTCACTCTCATTCTCGTTTTATTCCCTCTACAATTCTGGTAGTTCTTCTCTGGGATTAGGGTAGAAAAACTTCTTACATCTTTGGGTGGGTACTACTCACTCTTGGCACTCCTTATGACCATGTGACTATTTTCTGCCTGTATTCTCTCCCTATGTGTCTCTTAAAGAATGCTGATCATTGGGTTTGGTGCTCACCTGAATAATATAGGATTATCCCATCTTGATATACTTAATTATATCTGTAAAGGTTCTTTTCCCCTGTAAATTCCTATTCACAATTTCTTGGGTTTAGAATGTATTCATACTTTTCAGAAGGCCATTGGTCAACCCCAAGACCAAATTATCGAATAAATGAGTTTGACAATTAAAAATAAGACTTTATAGAAGAAAGTTCATTGATTCTCAATTGCCTACCTTATATATACTTTTTTAATTTCTAAAACTCACTTGTGTTTTATGATTGATGGCACATCATAAGTTGCCAGCCTTCTGTTTTTTTCATGATACTTAGAAGTGTGGTTTTCCTTCTACTCAGATTAGATGAAATATGGTAGCTATCCAATCATGTAGAGAAAAGCTGTATCATCACTATATTATCATCACTATTTTCACAATAGTTTTTGGAGGCAAGCAACACTGAGCAATCTTTCTAGCCCCAACAATAGTTTGAATATTGAACGATCTTTTAAAATTCTTCAGTAAAAATGGTAAGACATAGTGTTAATCTGCAGTTATTTTTGTTATTTAACCACTTGCCAAAATCATATTTGTACTATTTTCCCTATTTTATTAAACTATTGTTATTTTAAAATTTCATTATCAATACATATGGCTTACTGAAAGAACATCCACTAAGTTCTTGTTAGGTACTCACTTCTACAGATCAGGATGTTTACTGTATTGATTATAATGCTACTTTATAGACTTACTGAATATGTAAGCTTCATTAATCTTTGCAAAATATTTTCTACATTTATTTGTTATTTTATTATTTGTTGTTTGAGAACTATCTATTTGTATATCTTAACATTCAATTTTTAATTTTGTTTAATATGTTTCTTTTTTGCTATATTTTAGGAAGTCTTTTGCACTCCATGATTCATTAAATGTTTACTTCTAAATTTTCCACATTTTAGATAACTTGTAACTAAAATTTATCTTTTGGCCTGATTCAGAATTTTGTTCTCACTATTGCACAATGTTGTGTTAGAAACTAATAGACGTTTTCCCAAATATCTTTTACTTGTTGAATACAGTTCAAATTTTATTATTCATTGGCTTGTATATCATAAGATATATGCAGAACTACCCTCATACTTATGGCAGCTATTCTGTTTATTTGTTGCATTTTTGTAATAGCATGTCATGGGTGACTATTCTTGTAAAATGTACTTTACAGTTTTGTAAGGCAAGTCCACTCTACTTGCTTCCTCTCTGTTCATTCCATACAACTTCTCTTTCTTCTTTTTCAAATTCTTCTTAGATGGTATTTGATCATACAGATAAATATAGTTTAAAATAATTTTTTTCAAGTTCTGTCCAAATTCAAAAATCGTTCTGAGATATTAACTGAAATGTGTTAAAATTAATGGGACATTAATATTGGTGTAATAGCTTCTCTTCTTATGTATGCTGTTTTAAAATTAATTTGGTAAAGACTAAGGAGTAGGATATAAACACAGTTTATAGCTTTCCTAAATGTATTCAGTTTTTGTTGACTATTTCATTCAGATTTTATTTTTGACTGTCCAGTATGTGCTAGTCACTGTTATCTCATTGCTGTGAGTACAAATAGTACAATTATGTTCATTCAGATTAGAAAGCGTATACTATCTGTTGGAAGAAAATAGACTGTCCAATTGCTATTCAGGCCTTTTGTGTTATCACAATTGATGTTATCATAGATGATGCCCACCCGCCCACCTTCCCAATGACCATTTACCTTAAAACTGTTTAAGTGCTACTTCTAGAAATGCCTTAAAAGACACATCCAGAGGTCTTGCCAACTCCTCTTGCACAGCTTTAGCCTAATCAAGTTGGAATATATAATAAACCATCAACAAGGACCCCAAAGGTGGGAATGAACATAGTGAGATCAATATTTGTCTGAGGCATAGCAGAGAGGGACAGATTAGTCAGTCTGAGAAGCCTACAGTAATAAATGGAGCTAGATGTTTTCATGACCACATGTGTTACAAAAGATAGTTCAGTTTTTACCTCACATGTATTGGACAAGAAGCTATTGGATGATTGCAACTAGGGAATTAATATGACAAAATCTGTTTTGTTAAAGTCTCCTTTAAGATATAGATTGTTTTCCAAGGGGTAGGAGAACCAGGTAGTCCTGCACAGGCTCCAGCACCAGGAGAGATCTCTCAGGATCACTGCCTGCCTTCCCTAAACCCAGATGCCTGGGTAGATCACTAGCGAAACAGGAGTACCAGATGATCAAGAAAAAGCCCCCTCCCCAGCCCCTTTCTCCAAAATCAAACATGAGTAGGTCACTAAGGAACTAGGAGAAGCAGGTTCCCAGGAACAGAACCCTGCCCCTGGACAGCTCACCATCTGTGACTCCTTCTAACTCACATGCATGCAGGTGGCCAGGGAACCAGGAGTGACTGGCACTCTGCACAAGCCTTTGCATTTGATGAGCTCACAATTGCAACCCTTAACCTAAAGGCATTTAGGCATCCAAGGACTAGGGCCCATTAGCTTGTGGTGCAGACCTGATGTCTGTTTCAGGAGCAGTCTCAGCCCCAGTCTACCCTATATCCTCCAGTGGGGCAACTGTTGCTACATTCTATATATGACAAAAGGATTATCACCAAGGCAAGATTCCTTCACAAAATATGCCTAGTCCTATAGTTGAAATCTCAACAAGAACTACTTAGAGAAATTTCCAGACAAAAATTCTAGGAGACAGTCATGATAAATGCACTCAACAAACTTTAAAACACAAAGAAGCAACTGAATGAAAATTCAAGAGAATCATCTAAAAGAACTCAATAGACACTTCAATAAATTCAGAGGACCTCAACAAACACCTGAATTAATTCCAAGAGAACACTAGCAATCAACTACATACAATGAGAAGTCAAATCAAGAAATAAAAATGGAACCCAAAGAAGCAATAGAGTTGCTGAAGGAAAACAAAAACAAAAATGAAATAACTCAAAAAGCTTCCAGGAAAACCATACCAATGGGAAACATCATGTGGAAGACAGGATAACAGGACTTGAGAGAGACACAAAGTCAATGACAAGCTCAAACCAAAATACAAACAGAACATCATAAAAATAGAGGATACCTTAAAAACACCAATATTCAAGAAGAAAGTGAAGAACTTCAGGTTAATGGCATTGATAATATTTTCAATAAAACTTTAAAAGGTAATTTTCCAAATCTTACAAAAGAGAGGCTTATCTGGGTATGCAAGCCATATAGAACACCAAATACACAGGACCATAAAAGAAATTTTCATGACAAAGTATAAAGACTAAACACAGAAAAATAAGAGAGAGGACCAAAATCTATAAGAGAGAAAAAGTTCATCACTTATAAAGGTAAGCTGATCGGAATAACATCCAATTTTTTGTTGGAAAAAAATCCAAAATCCAGAAGGGCTTGGAGTGGAGTATTTCAAACTATTATACCCAGCAAAAGTGTCCCTCATAATAGATGGAAAAATAAATCTTTCTACAATAAAAGCCTGCTCCATGAATATATGAGCACTAAGCCAGCCCTGTAGAGAATACTAGATTTAATATTTCACACTCAGACAAGAATAAACATACTCAAGAGATGATAGGAAGAATACAGCAATACTTGATACTAGAAAAGTTCTTAAATTCAGAGCAAGTAAACACTAAACTTAACAAAATCATTAATAGGACAGGGATTAACTCACACCTTTCTATAATGTCTCCAAATATCAATTGCTCAACTTCCCAATCAAAAGACAGATATACAGGCTTGACCAGAAAACAGGATCAATCATTTTGTTATCAAAAATATACATGCATCAACAAAAATGCACCTATTTTTATAAAGTAAACTCTACTAGAAATAAAGCCAGACACAAATCCCATCACAATAATAGTGGGTGACTTCAATGACTCACTATCACCCATAGCAAGACCATCTAAACAGAAAATAAATAGAAAAAAAAAGCAACAACAACAACAACAACAACAACAAACCCAGTGGAGCTAAATTGCTCCATAGATCAAATGGACTTAATAGACATCTATAGTGTGATAGTTAACTCCTTCAGGCAAGTTCCAAGACCCCCTCTCCTTGAGTGCAAGGTGTTTCTAGCTAGAGTTCAAACCTAGGTGCTAAAACTGATTGGTCATGTATGGACCAACCAGCTGTACCTCTGGCTTACCTGGTGGAGGTTTTAAAAAGTCATGGAAACAAAGTTTAGTTTTTTCTTCCCTCATGGTGTCCTAGGAGGAGGACTTCTAAATTTCCAGGCCTTAGAAAGGTAAGGACATCCCTTACTCCGGCCTAATGGCTGGGGTAAGGGGGAGCTCAAGATCTTCCCACATGAACCTTTTTTCTCATGATGGGAGCCCTCTGTTATCCTTTCTTCTTTTGCTTGTTTGGCTAAACAGCATAGATTTTTGCTAAACCCTCTCCCATGTGTTCTCTCCACACTGGTGGCTAGAGATCTCTGTAACTTCCCATTCTCTTTTAAATAAAGTCTCCCACTATACCTTATCCTCTGGTGGTCTATAATTTTAATTCTTAAACTTTATAGACAAGAATTCAGGTGCTCCTTAAGTACTGAAGTACATTGAAATTTGCTGGGTATTATCTAAATTCTAATCCCCAACTCCCCTGCTACAATAGGACATTTCATCCAAATTCTACAGAATACACATTCTTCTCAGCAGCTCATGGAACCTTCTCTAGATCACATATTCAGACACAAAACAAGTATACCCAGAATCAGGAGAATTGAACAATGAATGGGTCATTGAAGGAATCAAGATGAAAATGGAAAAAAAATCCTAGAACTGAATAACAAGAAAAAAACACAGCAGCCTTTGGGGAAAAGGAAGGCAGTCTTAAGACAGACGGTTATAGCTCTAAATACATACATTACAAAAATAGAGACATCTCAAATAAGTAATCTAACAATCCATTTAAAGGCCTTGGAAATAAATAATAATGCAAACTGAAATGTTCCAAATAGAAAAAAAATCAAATCAAAATTCAATGAATTAGAAATGATGAAATAGAATTGGTTCTTTAAAAGATAAACAAGATTAATAAATTGACCAATAAGAGAGAGAGAGAAATCTAACCAATAAGATTAGAAATTAAAAAGAAAATGTTACATGTTCCAAAGAAATTGACAGAATCATAAAGATCTGTTTCAAAAATGTACATTCTATGAAAATAAAAAAAATGGAAGGAATAGCTGAACTTCTTGGCACATTTTGGAAAAGATAAACAAGTTAAGTACAGCTATAGCAAGTAATGAGTTTGAGCATATAATTTAAAAAAATCTCTCATCTCAATAAAGTCCAGCAGAAGATAGACTTAAGTTGTCTCATAAAATTGGGAAGGAGGGAATGCTCCCTAACTCCTATGAAGCCAGCATTATGCAAATATTAAAGCCAAACAGATACACAACAAAAAACTATAGACCAATATCCCTGATGAACAAATGTGATAAAAAAATTCTCAATATAGTCATTGCAAATCAAATTCAAGAACACATTAAAAATATCATCCATCTTGATTAAGTAGGTTTCATTTGAAGGATGCAGGAATGTCTCAACATATGCAAATCAATAAACATAATGTATCATATAAATAGACTTAAGGACACAAATCACATGATCATCTCAATAGTGATCAGAGTCATAGTCAGCCACATGTTGCTGGGATGAATCTCCAAACCAGGCACGATTTGGGGAGGAAAATATGTATTAAATTAATTAATTAATAATTAATAAATTAATATTTATTAAAGTAACAGACCCAGGGGAAGTTAAGGAAAAAAGGCTGGCCCCCTCTCACAGATCCAAGCAGAGACCCACCAGCACCTCAAGCAAGCAAGTATATTCCAAACTAACAAAACAAGAGGAACTCCAGGCTTGAGCTCAGACTGCTTTTTGCAAATGTATAGCTAGAATTCCAGACCCACCCCAGAAACACCTTAGGGCTGAACCCTAGGATCTGGCCAATGTGACACACCTCCTCCAGCCAGAACTGGCTGGAGACAATTAACAATTTAATAAACACAAACTACCACAGTCAGGAACCAGGAATGAGGCTTAGAGATAAGAGAAGCAGGGAGAGATTAGGGCATGGGATAATAGATAGGTATGTGAAGGGAAAAAACACAGGGTCCTGGACAGAAAGGTCTGGCAAAGGGAGATTGGGGTTGGGGAGGGATTCACAAAACTAAAGATGTGCCATAGAAACATGTCATTAGATAATCAAAAGATATACTGTTTTAGAGAGAGATAGTTTGAGTATAAGTACCCTATAGGGGTAGAAAAAAACTTTACACTGAAGCTACAGTTTGTTTCAGGTTAATTCTTGTACCAGAGATGGAATAACCCCCTAAAGCAAGCTGTTGGTCAAGAAGTCCCACAAGGCCCTGAATACAATGCAGGACATTATCAGAGAACTTAATGGTCAAACCCTATTGCTGAAGACATCACAGACTGGTTGTAGGACATTGAGAAATCAAGCTGGAACTGAAATGGAAGCTTTCTTCCTGCTGGCTGACTGTGAGCTTCTGGGGGAGAAAAGTCATCATCTGTGTCAACAAAGGTGGATCCTGCAAGCTACAAAATTAACCAGCCAGAAAAGATACCCTTGGGTGCAATAGTGACAGAAACATTACAGGGGTCATCAACTGCTCTCTGATTGGGTATGATGCCCACTCAGTGGGAAGGAATTCATGGTTGGTACTAGGAACGGAGTCACAAGCCTATTACTTCGAAGGTTATAGACCCCAGAGGGAAGTTTTCACTTTTTTCTGGCTAAATAAAGAAGTTATGCATTTTAAAAGACTTCTAAGTGTATACGCGTATGCCCTTTGATTAATGCTATTCACACTTGTGGGTAGAGAAGCTTCTTTTTTAGAGGTAGCAGCAAATACAAGGAAGAACCAAGACTTACCAAAATGGCAACAAGAAGAGAAATCCTAGTACCTAGCACTTGATAATCCCTGTCACACCTCCAGGGCCCAGGGGACATGATAGAGCAAGTGAAAGATTGCATATGCATGCTGCTCTCGCTGCTACCCGGAGAACCTTCTCTATGGAGATGGCAGTGGACACTGAGGAGACTCAAAACTCATCCAAGCAGAAAATAAGAGGCTTCTTAAGAACCTACCTAGCACTAAAGGAGATTTCTATGCCACCCTCTCCAAAGAATAAGGAGTGCGTAAGGAATGTAACAGCCACATTGTTGGAAGACCTAGTTTGGGGCACTGTCCTTCTGATTGGAACCAACTGGTACATTTATGATCCCCAAAGTGGATATCACTACTCCCTTCAGACAGGCACTGTTCTGAGCCCATAAACATTTTGACAAGGAGGGAAGGGTAGGACAAAAGGACTACCTTGAGTTGAAAAAGGAGGTTCCTCAGTAGAATGGAGGCCGGATAAGAAGATAACCAAATTAAAATATGTTCACATGTTAAGGTTCTCAATCTATTTCTTAAATGTCCTTTAGCTCCTTGGTGGAGAATAGACAACAGGAGCCCAAGAGAAAAGACAGTGACCAGTGAGGACTCACTGGTTGACCTTCAGGTCAAAGATGTCAGCCTGGGCTCAGATTGCCGGAGTGGGATAGTAAAACTTGAATAGAGTCCAGATGGTACACATAGGAATTGTCACTAGATTGATATTTGGAGGAACAGGAATGCTAGGTGTGGGGCTGTTGCTTGGGATGATGGCGCCTTCACTGAAGAGCACAAAACAGGTTGTAAATGGCCATCTGGGTAGAGAAACTACATTCTCGTTACATGGATCCAGAACTTGGCACACGTTAGAACTAGAGGTATACATTTGGAGTTCATTGGCATATGGGTTGCATTTAAAGCCGTAGACTTAAGAAGGCCTCAAGAGAGTGTATAGCAAGAGGGTCAGAGTGCATAAAGTATGGCGAAAGAAAAGGAATATGTAGAGAAGACCTGTCCAGATCAGCCCTGATGATGAGTGAGATCAGAGGAGGCCAGGAGCACCTAAGGGCAAGTGAAGACCCCACTGAGGAGGAGTCCACTGAGAGGAAACATGCTTTGAACACTGGACTTGGGGCGTGGGCCATCACTGCTCAGATTGAGATCATTTCCACTGGGGTTGCACCTTGGGAAGGAAGTTTTGGAGTTTGTTCGGGAAAGAATTGGAAGAAAAATTATTAAAACTAATATTACAAATATTAAATTATATTAAACTAATATAAATATTGAATATTAATATAATATTTAAAATAGTAAAAATATAAGCAACTCCCTAGAGAATTTTTATGATGAGGAGGAGGGAGAGCAGAGTGGTGAGGTTGGAGAAGGTTGTATGATTTTATGATGAAAGGTTTGCTAGCTGGCACAGTCGACGCCTGCACTGGTTGGTAGGGACGTCCTAGGAAAGAGGATGGAGTGAAGACCACAAAGACCCAGGGACACCTGCAGAAACCGAGTCCTCAGGAATGAGTGGATGTCTAGAACCAGGTAAAGCTAGGTTTTCTATATGGTGGGAGCACTTTATGACATTTTCTTTTTCTCTTTACTTTCTTTTTCACTTCCTTCCTTCCTTCCTTCCTTTCTTTCTTTCTTTCTTTCTTTCTTTCTTTCTTTCTTTCTTTCTTTCTTTCTTTCTTTCTTTCTGTCTGTCTGTCTGTCTGTCTGTCTGTCTGGCTTGCTTGCTTGCTTGCTTTTTGAGGTAGTATCTCATTCTAGCTCAGGTTGAACTGGAATGCACTCTGTAGTGTCAGGCTGGCTTCAAACTCACAGTGATCCTCCTACCTCTGCCTCCTGAGTGCTGGGATTAAAAGGGTGTACCACCACACCCACATCTTTATGAAATTTGTATTAAGTATGGTAATCTTTATTTTGATAAGAGTAGATATTTAACATTCTGTAAAGTATAATATTTCTTTCTTCCAATTCAGGTATTTATGAAACTGTGTAGAAAGTCAATTAATAATAGGGCAATGTTCAAGTTGGCAAATTTACAAACCTTTTGAGAATCGCCAATTATTACCTTCTTTGCAAAAGTAAAAGCAAAAAAAATGCCCTTTCACATCATCATCTCAAGCACAATTTATCCTGTCCAACTGAGCTTTCAGTACATCCATTTAATATTCAGCACACATCTCCCATATTCAATGTTCAATTTCCTTTGTTAATTATTCTCTACTTGAATGTACTACTGAACTGTAGAGGCACTTGTAATAAAATGCACAGCAGATTGGATCATTTTGTGAAAAGCTCTGGGATTGAAGTTACCAGCCTTTGTGGGTACCAACTCTTGTGTGGCTGCAAACAACCATGAGGGAGCCTTGGGCAGGACAGCCCTGATTGCTGAGAGACCATGCACTGTTCATGTCTCTCCTTTTCAAAGAACACATTTTATCCTGACAAATGTGTACATATTTTTATTTTAAATATTTACTTATTTGATAACTAAGAAAAATTGCATATATTTATTGGACACAACAAAATATTTTGATTGACATATACATCGTGGAACCGCTAACTACAGCTAATTAGCACTAACATGCCATATTTTTATGCTGGGAATACTTAAAATCTATTGTTTTAGCAACTGTTACTATATATTAGTAACTATATTATATATTATATATATTAGTGATATATAGTAACTAGTTATAGTATATAGTAACTAGTTACTATATATCACTTATATATTATACTATATATTATATATGTATAATATATAGTAACTAGTTACTATATATTAGTAACTATTCTCCTGTTTAGCTGAAATTTTATACCATTTGGCCATTATTCTCCTGCTACTATCCCCATCCCTTACTCTCTGGTGACCAGTATTCAGTTCTTTATGAGCTCGATGGTTTTAGATTTCTCATATATGCGAGTTCATGGGGCATTTGTTCTTCTGTTCCTGGCTTCTTTCACTTACTATAACATTCACACTGGTTTACGGACATCAAAAGTGTTAGCAATTCTTTCTTTATTAAGGCTGTGTAGTATTGATGTATGTTACTATATATTTCTTTATCAATTCACAAATCGATTTCATATTTTGACTATTTTGAATATTGATGTAGTAAATATGGGAGTTCCCATATGCTGTCAATATGTGATTTAATTTCCTTTGGATAAATTCCAAGTAGTGTGATTGCTGAATTGTAAGATATTTTTATTTATTTATTTTTTTTAGGAAACTCCATTCATTTTTCATAATCACTACACTGATTGACATCCCTAGCAAGAGTAACAAGGTTCCATTTTCTCTTTTCGTTTGAATTTCCCTGAGATTTAGTGTTGTTGAGCACTTTTTTCTCATACCTAATGGTATTACATGAGCACAGTCTTTAAATAAATAAAAATAACTAGGAATTTTTAAATTTACATTAGTACTCCCATCTTGCAGTGAGCCTTCCTACAGTAATGACCTGGGAGAGAGTTAATGTGATTATATTTTTACCATTAAGGAAGTTTAGCATTGAACACAACAGGTACTTATACTCCAGTTAGAAAATAGCCATCCAGAATGAGATATTTTCAGAAATTATATTAGCACAAATTAATTTGTTTGGTATGTCTCTTTTAAGCTTCCCTGCTCATTTTCCTTATTTCTAAAAGACAGGTGAACTGGGCCTGGTGGCACATCTCTGGAAGTTGAGGCAGGGCAGATAAGTTCAAGGTCAGCCTTTTTTGAGAGTACGTCTTGAACAACAACAACAAAAGAATGAAAGTCACACTTTCTTTGCTTTTGATGTGACTCTGCAGCACCCAGCCTATGGGAGTACTCATTATCACACAGGGTTAGCCTGTGTTGACCATCTTGGGAAGGATGTAAGTATTGAGTGGACACTTAGCAAATCACAAACTCTCCATTGGCTCTTCTCTGTGCGAATGGCAGGGATTGACTTCTGAGAGGATGACTGTGAGCATTTCAGCTGGCACCCAGTGACAGTGGCATCCTCTTTGCACAGGGTCGTTATTGTATGGAGGTGCCACAGAGCTTTGTGGGGCTGTTAGGCTTCTCACACAATCACGCCCAGGGCAGGACCAATGTGCCATCAGACAAGAAGAGAAATAGAGCCAGGTGTGTTGGTTCAAACCTTTAATCTCAGCACTAGGGAAGCAGAAGTGGGATTTCCATGAGTTCAAGGCCACCCTGGACTACATAGTGAATTCCAGCTCAGCTTGGCCTAGAACGAGACCATACCTCAAACAACAACAACAAAACCCAAAAAAACAAGAGAAATAAGAATTTATTACAAGAATCTAAATGCATACTTCTATTTTAGGACCATGGAGGTACTTATAGCATTTGTAGCAATTTTTCTTTGAAGGCTATTTTGTCAGTTACAGAAGGCTAGTCTTTCTTGGATACATCAATTCTCATCAACCAATCACTTCTGTTGGTGATGGTGCTGGTAGTTATATTGACTGATTATGCCTGGCCACTTGCCAAAAGATTATAATTAGACAACTAGTAGCCATGAAGTATGGCCTTGAGCTTGGATTCTGTGACTAATTGAAGCTTAAGGATACTCATACACATTCCAAATTAAAAAGATGGAAAAGTTGTCTTTATTGACATGGTGGTAGGTAAGGAGAGACATCTGTTGAGAAATCACTTACATTATGGTTATAAACGTCCTACATGTTCTTTCATTTCATTTCCTAAATAATCTCTTTTTAAAATTAAAAAAAGTTATCGACAACTGTTATACATGTACATAATATATTTTAGTCACGATCCCCTCCCATTACCCCCACCTCCATACCACTCCCACGCACACTCTTTTTATTACAACGAGTCCCTTTTCAATTTCAATGTCCTTTTTATCTGTTCCATCATGAATGACTATATGTTGACGTGTCCAGTATTGTTCAAGTCTTGTGATGATTATGGCAGTTGTCATGATGTCATGGATGCAGTGGTCACTTTGTGTCAGAAGACAGTATTCCAAAGCATTCTCCTCCATTGATTGGCTCTTACATTCTTTCCACTGTCTCTTCTACGTTTCCTGAGCATCTCATTTAGTGCCAAGGACTCAACCATCAATTCTGGAAACTGAATCAAGTAGTCACCACCATCTGTAAAACAAAGTTTCTATGGCCAAAATTGAGACAGCAGTCACCTCTAGGTATAAACATAAATATGTCCATGTGCCCTTCTTCTATGTGTGCAAAGATGAAGGATTGATACTGTTTGACTCAGGTAGTGCACATGGCCTTTGAGGGAAGGCTTGCTAAAGAAATGCCAGCACCATGGAACCAGAGCACTGGCTGGGAGGAGAGGCAGTGTTGCCAGCTACGGGCAGGACTTGACAGTTCTCCACTCCTGCCCAGCGCTTCACACCTACTGGCATATTCATTCAACACCTCGGCTTCAGACTGATATATTTTTGATGAGGGAAAGGTTGAGGAAATCCTGGAGAGTCAAACCAGACAGAAGACACAGTTCCTCTATCCTGAATCAATGGGACTATTCGGGCGATAGCTTTGCCTTCCTGCAACCCGAGTCCAATCTGGTTCGAATCAATATTTGTTGACGCATAATTTCATGGAGCAGACTTGTGTTTTTCTATAGCAAGGTTGTCTTTTTATAAGATGACCAAGCATAACTTTATAAGGCAAACAAATGGAATAAAGCCTTCCAGACTACCCCTGCAAATGTTCCTTTTTATTTTTTTTCAGCTCCAATACAGACCTTTCAGTGAAATAGCCTGACAGTTTTATGCGTTCCTTCCTGTTTAGTATGGCACCAAGGGACGGAATCTGGGCTTTTCTGTCTGAACTCAGGCCCACCATGACCTGCTGAAGTCACTTTCTCAAAATAAAGACAGACTTAAATAATAAACTTTCAGAAATCATCCCAAATTCGGGCTTTATAGAAGATTGTTTTCATTTGTAATATTTTAACTTTAGAGGCTTTAAGCATGTAAAACTAATGAATGAATTATAACTCCTGTTTCTTCCAGAACATGGGTTATACTACAAACCTATGAGGATGTTTTATACTCTATTTGAACTGGAAACTTAAGGGGTGAGAAGGTATAGCAGCTCCGGGGGAAATTAGGAATGGATTTAAAGAATAAAGCTTTAAAGTTTCTGTTACTCAGCTAAGAAGAAGCAAAAGAATGTTTTAAGAGTTTCCAAATCAAGCCCCATATGTGAAGCAGATTGAAACATTTTTAATTAATCAGATTAGTGTTTATTGAAAAGACCCTTTTTATCCATTTTTCAGAAGTCCATTCTTCTTAGATTCAAATAAAAACTTTTGAGAAAATCGTGCAGTTTCCAGATACCCTCTGTTCTCCACATGAACAGCCTCCCTCTTCACGAGCACGCCCTGTATTACATTAACTATTTGTTATAATCAAGGAACCTATGTGTCATCATGAGTCTCTGCCCATGGCTTCCATGAGGGCTCATTCTTGATGTTGTACAGCCCATGTTTGGCCAACTTAACAGTGATGGTCACACTTCACTCTAATACACTACAAAACAGTTGCACTGCTACAGGTCTCCTCTGCGCTCTGAAGACTCACTCATCCTTCCTGCCTCTTGAGTTCCAGGCAGCCACGGATCTTATCATCCTCTCTATAGTTTTGTCTTCTTTCTCAGAAGGTCAGAAAGCTAGAATCCTATTGGATGCAACCCTTCTTATCAGCTTTGGATTTTGTCACGCTTTCTTTTGTACATGTTTATATGTTTGTATGTGTGAAGTGTTGTATGTCAAGATGTGCCTATTTGTAAATGTGGTATGCTTATGTCACTGTGTGTGTGTGTGTGTGTGTGTGTCACAGGACGACGTTGGGTGTTGGTCCTTGCCCTCCACCTTGCTGGAGGCAGAGTCTTGTTTTCCATCACATGTACCAGGCTAGCTGGCCCACCCTCCCATCTGTGCCACAGGATTACAGATGCACGTTATCATGTTCAGCTTTCCACGAGTCCTGGAGATCCAGCTCATATCCTCCTGCTTATATGGCAGGTGCTTTACTCCCGTGGCATCTCCTTCGCCTCGCGCTGGCTTCTTGTACTCAGCTTGCAGTACGACACCTGTCTCCAGAGCCTGGCACATTTGAATCATCTACCCAGACACTAAGGAATATCCTGGTTGCTTTCACATTTGTCAATTTAAGAAAAAGTTTATATCATTATGCATGTGTAGGATTGTTTTGTCAGACCTCAGTTTTATTTCATTTGGGTAAATACCAAAGAGTATGTCCCATGACCAGAGTATACTTAGTGTTGTAAGAAATTGCCAAACAAGGGGTTGGAGATATAGGTGAGCTGCAGTAGATTAGTTTCCTAGAATGTGTAAGTCCATGGGTTCTGAAAAATCAAGGGGTAGAAAAAATAAAAGCAATTGCTAAACTCTCTTCTAAAGGGGCTATATTTGCTTTGAATTTTGACTGTTCTCAGAGGAGTGTGTTGGTATCTAATTAGGCTCATGTGATTGTAAGATGGTCTCCCTCGCGTTGAGATCAGAGCTTTGGATCTGTGCCCTAAAAAAAAGTCACATTTAGAGAAGGAGGAGATGTCTGTAGTGTTCCAGGAGGAGCACTGGAAATTCTGTTTCGATGTCCACATTCTTGATGGGCTGTCCTAAAATTCAGCTTAAAATTCCACATGGACAAAAGTGTGAGTATTCTCCAAGTGAGTAGAAAAGAAATAAATGAACGCTACACTCATGTGCTCAGCTTAAATGTATGTGTGACTGTCATTGGTGAATCCTGACCTGCAGCTTAGTTTACTGCAGCCTGACAGTGACCTCGTGGCCATGTGTCCTTTGCTCACAGGCTCCTTGGCTACATCTTGTCTCAAGGTTTGCACACAGACTGTGTTTGCAGGCATCTTAGCTGAACTTCTGCTGTAGTGTTCCAGTCACTAGACAAAAATGAGTAAAAAAACAAGGTCAACAGAATGAAGTGATTTTGTCCAGAGACTCTCTTTAGGTCCATCATGTGCAGGCTTCCCTTCCACTGTGAACTCCCTAGTGATCTTTTGTTATATGAAGGTTACATTGGAAAGAAAGAGAGATGAGAAGGAAACTCATTTATTCCTTGTCAATGTTTTTCACGTGGGCCACTGGCCCTCTTCAGAAAGATAGCTCTCTTGCACTTCAAAGCTTAGCGAATAGCTTATTTTTCTTATACACACTGTACAACCTCTGTTGTTTCTCTCTCCATTGGTATGCTCTTACCAATAGTGCTGGTTCGGGATAGTCCCTTATGGCAGAAATTCTTACCTAGTGAAACTTGGTCTTTATTTTATATATGATCTGGTGTGAGAGCCTCATCGTTCATAGGACATTAGCATCTAACTCTCCCATCTTTTCCTCTCTATGAAACCCCCCATGCTTATTTCCTTCTGTCATAGGAGGAGTCTCTATTCTCCCATAGGTGACAGTACCATCCATCAATCCTCTGCATGCTGATCTAGGAGACAAAAATTGCACTTCAAATATCCTCTGTGAGGTGCAGTCAGGCACAGTCTCCAGACCCCATAACAGCAGAGCTTACTGTTTTACAATATTCTTTCCTGCTTTACTTTCTTCTTTGGTCCATTCTTATTTGTTTTCTCTGCTGGCTCTGTCTCTGGCCCCTCATTTGGTAACTCAGGGTTTGGTCAGCTGTCATCTTTTCCATTTCAGTTTCATCCTGAATTAGCTCATCTTTCATGGTGTGTGCTCACCCCTGCTGATGGTTCCCACATTTTCTTGGGAGTCAGTCTCCTCTTCTCTGAGGTCCATGATATCCTCTGAAGTCCAGATGTGAGCTTGACAGCTTCCTGCATGTAGATCAGGTTGTACAACTTAACAGAACCACAATGACTTTATGCTACTGACTCTGTTTAGGTCCAGCGTGGGCAAGGTTGCCTTTCACTGTGAACTCACTAATGACCTTGAGTTATGTGCAAGTTATAGTGGAAATAAAGAGGATGAGGAAGAAAACTCATCATTCCTTGCCAATGTTTTCTCTCTCGTGTGGGCCCCTGCCTCCCCTCCAGAAAGATAGCTCTCTGGCACTTAAAAAGCACAGCTATGTCAATAGCTTATCTTTCTTTCCTTCCACCTTCAGCCCTCAAATTCCCATTCTTCTTTCATGTTAAAAGTATTATTTCCTCAAATTGGGAGAGTCTTCTTTCTAATAAGCTAGACACTGAGCACATTAACAAGTTTTTAAAAAAGTTTTTTATTAGTGTATGTTAATTTATAATAGCAGCTTTCATTATATCATGGGCAGTCTAATTGAGTCTTATTTGGAAATATAATCTAATATTTCCTTTTATACTTCATGTCTATTCCCACCTTCTTATTATAGGCTGTCACCCTATTTTGTCTCAATGAATATGCCAGTTTGAGTTCAGACTTGTGGCTTCAGTGATAATGCATCAAAGCCTTTTCTTTGATTAGAACCCTACTCATATATACTAACTTTAGAATCCAACTTTGCTCTCATAACCTAGCAGAGTCCCCCAACCTTGTCTCTTTCCACTATTTGGTTTGTCCAAATATTTATGGTATTATGAGAAAGAAGGAAGGAAAAAATGGAGGAAGGAATGAAAATGGAGGAAGGAATGAATGGAGGAAGGGAAGAAAAGAAGGAAGAGAGGAGGAAGCAAGAAAGGGAACAAGGAAGGGAGGGAGAAGAAATGGAGGCAAGGAAGAGAAGATCTTAGTTTTTGATAAGTACCTAAGAATAATGAAAAGCAGAAGCCAAGTTCAGTGGCATCTCAGTGTTACCGTCAGAGTGCTACTCACTCCATTTGGCATGAATTGTGGCAAATGCACAAAACAAAGCTAAGGATCCAGTAGTGTAAAATCAAGAGCAAATTTAAGAAATCCATATTTTTGACAAACGAGAGAGAATTCATTTAGGCCTGTCATGTACCTGTGATGGAACTATCCACATACTCCTGCATTCTTTAATCCTATAAAACTGACATAAAGACACAGTCCTAGAAAACCAAAGAGAAGTCATACTGCGTACATTTCAGTAGAAAACTAAGGAAGTCACACTGTGTGCCTTTCAGTAGGAAAATCAAAGGCCTGGATAATTCTATTCACAAAAGAACAAAACAGAAAAAAAATCCTTGTTTCATTAACTTGGATATCACTATGAAGACCATCCCTTCATGACTAACTCCTTCTTTTGATGTTTGTGTTTGGGAATATATTTGCAGTCTGCAGTCCTAATGGTCTTTGTGACAAAATATGTTGATTTGACACACTAGAATTTTGTTAATGTTACTTCAGATGAAATGAAAATTTGCTAAAATTTTGTGATTGACTTCAAGGTCATCCGAAGTGCTTTTGCGAGTAGGGTATTGCTGTCTCTTCCTTGAATTGGGTGAGAGAGTTGAAATTCCTCCCTCATCACACACCGTTCATATGTTTCACATACACTTGTAGGTCAAAGGAAAACCTCAAGCGTCATTTCTCAGAAAAGCTCTCCACATTTTTTGGTGACAGGGTCTTTCATAGGCATGGAACTCATCAATTTGGCTAGACTAGCTCTTTCTGCTTCCCCAGCTCTGGGGCTATAAGCATGGACCAACATACAGGCATTTTTACATGGATTCTGGACATTGAACTCGGGTCCTCATGCTTTCAAGTTAAGAGTGAGCCATTTATGCATCTTCACCATGCCTCAAGCTATATGTATATATATAGCTTAAACCATGCCTCAAGGCAGAAATTACTAGGACTAAGATGAAAAAACAACCAATAAAATGGTTATCTTCAAGCATTCTTAAGGATAGGAATACTGTCCTAATTATATTTGAATAAAGCAGAGTCATGCCAGTGCCTGGCACAGGATATGCTTTTAATAAACATTTTATAAATTAATGGCCTTTTATGCCATAAAGAGTCATAACTTCTAGAGGCACTGTGATGGCATAAATCACCTTCCCGCATCTTCTTACCAATTACTCTAATGCTCTAGTTTCTCATCGTTTTTAGAACAGCACTCAGGTAATTTTAATTTATTTGTCAGTGTCCCAAGTAGGCATACAATTCTGCTTTGATTTTTTCTTTTGAAACAATGGTGAGATGTCTGTTTTGACAATGTTTTGGAATGGTAACTCATAGGTAGATTTTAATACCCATCCATATATTTACAAACTGTATATATATATATATATATATATATATATATATATATATATATATATATATATATATATAGAGAGAGAGAGAGAGAGAGAGAGAGAGAGAGAGACAGAGAGAGACAGAGAGAGAGGGAGAAAGAAAGAGAGAAAATCTATTAACTTATTAACTGACTATTCAATAGTGATAATGTAGACTTTATCATAGGCACAAGGACAACAGCAATGGGATCTTGCATTTGGGTTAAGAAATTGGACAAAATTAAAATTCTATGTTAGTGGAATCAATGAATGGAAATTTACTCAGAGGAAATAGCTGAGGTAGAGGGTAGGGGTTCTGGCAAATGTGATCTAACAGGATCCTTGCTGAAAAACACTAATGTGACCAGATATCCCAGGGGGACTGCAGAGAATGAGGAAACTGGTCAGCAAGTGATATGCTCAGATATCACTACCTGAGATTTTTTTCTATACTCACTTATCAGGGTTCATTGCTAAAATTGGATTTTTCAAGGAAGTATTCATGTGGGCCTATGGCAAGGTTAAGGAGCTAGACTGAACTTCAGAACAGCTGAGATTCCTTATTAAACTTCAAAATTCTGTAAGATAGAAACAGCATCATAGAAACCTTTCTCCTGGATAGCAAACTAAAACATACAATCCTCAATAAGTGAGGCAGAGGATCTCCAGGGCAGAAGCAGATTGTAGAGGGTGGAGAAAACTTAACCTTTAAGCCATAGGCTCTGGCTGGTAAATCCCAGTGCAAGAACTGTGTTACTCTCCACAGTGAGCTGTTGGTCTGGGAGATCCCCAAACAACACAGGACAAAGCATTTATTATCCACCAGAACTAAATGACAAGACCCTATTGCTGAAGAGAACAAGGCTGAAGACACATGACATTGAGAGATCACTCTGGAACTCAGAATAAAACAATCTCCCTCCTGGCTAGATCTCATAGTTCTGGAAAGTTCCATGCAAGATGCTAGGGGATAATGGCCACCAAGAGTGTGAACAAGCAGGGGAATCCTACAAACCAGCTGAACAAGATGTAGATACCTGTGCAATAGTGGCACACAGCCTATGTGGGTAATCAATGGCTCTCTGATTGGATAAGAGGTCCGCTCAGTAGGCGAGAACTCATATGTGGTACTCAGAACCAGGTCAGAATCCTACACATAGAAAATCCACAGACTTCATAGAAAAGCTTCCACTGGTCTTTGGCTAAAAAGAGTAGCTACACCCATCAAAGGGCTGGAGAGTTGGTTCAGCAGCTAAGGTGCTTGCTTGCAAAAGCCCGATGGCCTGAGTTCAATTCCACAGCACCCAGGTAAAGCCAGATGCACAAAGTGGTGCATGTATCTGGAGTTTGTTTGCTCTGTCTGTCTCTCTCTCTGTCTCTCTCTCTCGTTGAAAATAAATAAATTTTTTAAAAAATATTTAAAAATAAATAAAATTTTTGCAAGGCTTGGTACACACCTTTTAAAAAATCTCTTAAGTAACTATGCTTATCTCCTTTAATCCATGCTGCACTCACTCTTAGCTGGAGAATCTGCTTTTTTTCCCTAGAATAGTAGGGAGAACCAAGACATGAGAAGATAGCCAACTGCTGGCTAGCACAAGGTGAACCACCTCTATCCCATTGTCTGGGCCCAGGAGACATTACAGAGAGGAAGTGGAACTATGAGTCTGCAAGCTACTCTCATTGCTAGCCAGACAACCTGCTCCAGTGGATGGAGACAGAACACTGAACACACTTGAAACTCATCAAAGCAGAAATCCAGAGGTTGCGGAGAGATCAGCCTTAAAGTAGACTTCTAATGCATCTGCCAAGGCTCAGGGCACATAGCAGAAGAGGGGGCGCAAAGATTGTAAGAGCCACAGGGTGGGAAGGAGTATCCTGAGGCATTGCTCCCCCAACAGAGACTGACTGATGCATTCATGACCCCACTGTGAACACCAATGACCCCACTGAAGAGAGCCCTCTGTAGAATGGGGATGTAACCAGATGGGAATATCACCACCATGTGATGTCTTCATATAGTAAAGTTATTGTAGTGGTTTCAGACAGATATCTCCCACAAACGAATGTATTCTGAATGCTTGATCCCCAGCTGATGGCAGTTTTGGAATTAGAACCTTGTTGGAGCTGTGTAGTTGGGGTGAGTTTGAGACTGACACTTTCGTCATCAAAGATGAAACACATTCTTTCTTATTGGTCCTTTTTCTTTAACCCAGACCATTACTTCTCATGCTTTCTTTAGCTAATCTCACTTAAAATGCAAAGATTTCTCATGTTAATCATTCCCAGGAACAACCAAAGAAAATGGCCAAGTTAAGAAATTGCTAGATACTATTGTATTCAAAGTAGATAATTGAATTCCTTAGAAAAATTATGCAAATTGGTTTATTTTTACAAATGTGCAAAGTGTCAAGTTTTTAGAAATGATGGACAGCTGACCAGAGACAAGATTTGGCCACTCTTGGGTAGTAATCCTCTCTTCCCAAGAAAAGTTATGCCATTTGGAAGGTGAATGAGTTCAAGATAGGAGCAGGACATTGGTTGTAGAAAAGAAAATTAAACAACTGTAATGGAAATTTTTCCAGGTGGCTGGCATATGTACCAATAGAAAAGCCAAGGTGGTGTGGCAGAACTCACTGAAAGTCACCTGTTCCCTGAAGAAGCAACAGGGCGAAGGGAAGTTGTGATGAAATTTGCTACAGCCATCTTTAGCAGTGGGGACACCTTACTTCTGACAAGATTTCACATCTTTAGCTGGATACATTTAGCTTTATGTAGGATGTTTGTATGCAGATATGTAGGTGTGACAGGAAATGAGGCACACCTTTAATCCCAACACTCAGGAGATAAAGGTAGGAGGAATGCTGTGAGTTTGAGGACACCCTGAGACTTCATAGTGAATTTCAGGTCAGCCTTGGCTAGAGGGAGACTCTACCTCAAAATCAACAACAACAACAATAAAAAACTATGGCTGAGAAGGTCATGAGGCCTTGAAATAAATTACTAATATATTATGCTTACAAAATTGCCCTCTGAATATATGTATATGCTTATATATTAGTGCTGCTCAAACTTTTGGTTAGAGAAGTTTTTTTTTTCTTTTTAGATGATGGTGACTCCTGGGGAGACTCAAAACTCATTAAAGCGTTGTGAAGAAGTGACAGTTGAGTGTTTAGCACTTGATGAGACATTTCTATCACACCCTTCCATGGCTCTGAGACTCTATTGGAAGAGGTGATAGGAAAAATGTAAGAGACCAAGGATGGGGAGGAGTGCTTTGATGTTTCTGCAAACCAGATACAGAGTAGTCACTGGATGCATGGCCTCACTGTGGCCTTTGATACCTGCACAAGACCTGCTTAATGTAGCACCCATCAGCACATTGGCTTCAATAGGATGATGAAGGAGGGCAAAAAAAGACATCAATATAGAAGAGAAAATAGTAGAGAAGAAGAGGGGGTTCAGTGGGGGGGTTAGAGAGGGTAAAAGAAGGGTTATAGGAGGGGGTGTCATGGTTTGATCCAGGTGTCCCCCACAAGCAAATAAATGTGTTCTGAATGATCGATCCTCAGCTGATGGCAGTTTGGATTTTACAACCTCGATGGAGCTGTGTTGTTGGGGGACGGGCTGATGGAGATTATAAACCAGCTTCCCCTTGCCAGTGTTTGGCACACCTTCCTGCCACTGTTTCCAGTGCTGTGGCAGAGGTGATGTCCACCCTCTGCCATGCCATCGTTTTCCCTGCCAGGATGGAGTCCATAAGCCAAATAAACCCATTCCTCCACAAGCCATTTTTGCTTGGGTTCTTTCTATGCAGCAACTAGAAAGCTGACCGCAACAGGGGGCTACATACAGGTACAATAATTTTTTTTAAAAAATTAATAAAAATCACAACTCCATTGACATGTCTAGATTTTGCCCTTATTGAAAAAAAGGAGTTTTAGTTGAGAATCTTCCAGAGTTTCTTTGCCTGCAATGCAAATGTGCCCAGAACACCACATAGATCATTCTTGCATAGTGGGCCTGGTGTTCCAACAGACAGGATTGCTTACTCTCTGTCTGTTGTTGGTGGGAGCCATGTGGGTTAAAGTCTCCTTTATGTCGAGTTTCTGCCTCTATCTCTATTTATCTCTCTACAACTTCCAGAATCCTCTGCCCTTCGGGGAAACACAGAACAAACTTAATTTCTCTTTTGTATGACAGCTGGCCATTCAATTATTCATTCACTCATTCAACAGACCTTTATTTAGTAACAACCTTATGCAGCAGTAAAGACTCAAAGGTCCAAAATATCAAACCTCATTCTCAATAATGTCCCAGCTCATTGCATCAACCCTTTAAAGTAGCTATTCTGCAGCTAGGCATCTCTGGTCCCTTTGTCCTCATGTGCCATGTTTCTAGATTTCCTCGTTCTGATTCTCTTTCCAATGAGCTGGGTCCTGAACTGAACTCAACTCTGGGGGTTTCTTGACCAGAGTAAAGGAAGAGACTTCTACGTGTCATGTTTAGGATGTTCTCAGGCTTTTATGCAGCCAGAAACATTTGTTTCTTGGTCATTTACACCAATGTTTTTATCTAAATTTATAGAATTTAGTCTAAAATTATTATATTGCTTTCATACACCTGCAAAAGGTACTTGTATTAATTTATCCAGCACTACTTCTTTGTACACATTGTGGTGTGTTTTATTTCTTATATATGGGTGCCATCTTTTTCCCCTTTCTAAATGTCCTCACCATGGGCTGTTTCAAAGCTATATATAATCTTTGATGCCTTTCAGTGGTTTAATATTTTCAAGTATGTTCCTCCCATATGGTAGGTGTAGAAGGAAGCCTGTCAAACTGGTTGAAGGTTTCCTATAAGACAGCTATCGCTACATTGTACTCAAATGTAAATTAAAATTCTTGTTCATAATCAGTTGATCCTCACAATGTTATAAAAACAGATATAACTTGTATGAACAAAGAAACATTGTTGCTCTTCTGGTTATTGTCTTATTTTGTAAGAATTGTTGCTAGGGAGAAATTTTATAAGAATTGTTGCTAGGGAGAGGTTTTATAAGAATTGTTGCTAGGGAGAAGTTTTATAAGCATTGATGCTAGGGAGAAGTTTTATAAGAATTGTTGCTAGGGAGAAGTTTTATAAGAATTGTTGCTAGGGAGAATGTTGTTATTTTAGCAGCTGGTCCAAGTGCGCCTCTCAGGGAGGCAGCTGTCTCAATTTGAGAAATTACCTGAAAGATTGCTTTAAGGGAAGATCATGATATTCTGATGGTATTCTTTATAAGAAGACAGTGAAATAAAGAACTACTTAAGGAGGTGAAGGCAAATGATGCTTCGAATGCAAGTAAGAATTAAGAGATGGATGGGAAGAAAATATAACTGTCTTTGGAAAATTGGACAAAGTGGACAAAGTAGACAGTTCTTTTGAGCACTGATCAGTTTCGTAGTCAAATTCTTTGCTGTTTGGTTCTAAAGTATAACCCTGATTCTACCGTTGGCACAAAACTTTGGCAATGTCTGTCACCTGCACTGGTCATGTTTGAGTGATATTTTCAGTGTATAACTTGAATCTGGAGGTTGGGAGAGTGTGCATGTGTGACATTGTGACACAATGTTGTCATACACTAAGCTCATGTTCGGGAAAATCTGTGATTTTGTTTTGGGCTGTATTCTTAGCTATCTGTCCTATGGGTGGTTGGATGGACACACCTGAATGCAGGCACAGGGAACTCCAAAAGAACAAGAAAACAGAGTTAGCTTCAGGGGCAAGGACCTGGCATCCTATTTTATAGGAACTCTTTAAGGACAAGGCGACCATAGGCAGCATATGGGCTACATTTACATTTCTGTCCACTGACCAGACATGGAGTCACTGGTACAGACTAGCCACTGAATTCTGTGGTCCCTGGGTCTAGCCTTCAGATGTCCTCATTGCAAGCTGAAGTTTCAGTTTCCAGTTCTAAACTCATCAGCTTTTGAGCTGTTAGTTCAGTGTTTCTGGCTTCTCGGCAGGGAAGTTCCTCCTTGTTACATCTCTAAAATTAAGGTCACTTGTTCAAGTCTGTTTACACAGCCACAGTATGTTTTTCATTAGTAACTATGAAAACACTCACAGATGCCATTTTCAATCAATTCTGATTTTCATGGTATTTCATGTCACTTAGTATTTCTTCAAATTTCCCTTTCAATCCTAGAAATCAGACCTCTATGTTAGACTGAGGATCTGACCCTAAAATCTCTTCCCATTTAGACAGTAGCAATAAAGCCTTTTGCCCATGCCAAGTATTTGTATATGGGTACAGAATAGTATCACAATATAATGTTATGCTCTGAGATCTATATCATTGTGAACCTGAATTTTATCTACATGTGTGTATGTATGTGTGTGTATGTGTGTGTGCATGTATGTGTGTATGTGTGTGTGAGTGAGTGTGGGGGGGGGGCAGTGCCTCTTGTCATTGCAAAGGAATTCCAGACACTTGCCCCACTTTTTGTATCCAATGTATATGGGCACTTTAGGAACTGAATTTGGGCAGACAGGCTTTGCAATGAAGTGCCTTTAACTACTGAGTCATCTTCCTCACTTCTATTTAAATGATTATTACCTTTTTAATTTTATTTTCTTTTAGGTAGGGTCTCACTCTAGCCCAGGCTGAACTGGAATTTCTATGTAGTCTCAGGCTGGCCTTGAACTCATGGTGATCCTGCTACCTCTGCCTCCTGAGTGCTGGGATTAAAAGTGTGCACAGCATGGCAGGCAATTAAGATTATTTTTGAGAATGAATTTACAATCTACTTTTCACAGCAGGTAGGATATCCGTAGCAGTATAAAACTGCATGTATTTCCTTCAGCATTTATTATGATCAGGATAGTTTAAGTAAAAGTGGGATTTTATTACAGAAACGAAGGAGAACAAGGTACCCAAAAGGTGAAACGGGGCAGGACAGAGATGGACACTCACCTTATGGGAAAGATTGGGATATTTATATGTTCACCAAGAAAGGGAGGAGACTTTCAGTGTTACATGTCACTTTGTACATAGATTAAAATCTCTCCTGGCCAGGCATTTCCTCTGGATATGGATGCACCCACACTGAAGAACGACGGGCCACGCTGAGGTCCAGCGTCAGGTCTTATTGTACTTGCAACCATCTTCATGGTCACAGGCCTTCACTGCTTGGCCAGTGAGCTCCCTGGTTTTCTTCTTGCTCATCACCAGAATGTCAATGTCCCCTGTTCTTAATAAAGAGACCCAGAGGCTTTGAGCAGCAAAAATTCAGGCAGACTATTTTTGGTCTTGCAAGGAGAGCCCCCCACCAAAAATTATGGTGGCAAGTCATCTGAGTACAGGAAGTAACTTTTATAGGTCCTATAGATGGTAAATATTCATTCTCAAAAATAATCTTAATTGCCAATCTTGGTGGTGCACACAAAATCCCAGCATTCTGAAGCAGAGATAGGAGTACTGATGTGAGTTCAAGGTCAGCCTGAGACTACATAGTAAATTCTAATTCAAGGGCCCTTCCTCTATCTTCCTCATTGACTGAGAACTTGGGGAAGTACAACCTTCACAGTGGTCTATTACCACTCCTGCCCTGAGTTTCTTTGGGTACTCAATGTCTTTGTTTAGCTGTCCTTGGTTCTGATTCTGCTTTCTGAAGACATGAGGGATTTATTTATAGCTTGGGATCTTGATATCTATAGACCCAGGCATGCAATGAGTCACTTCCACTCTGCTGGTAAATTTTCACTCAATGCAAAATAATCTAAATGTCAGGTGTTCAGTGTGTTTTGTCTGTTAATCCTGTAAACAAACTCAAACTCATGTGAATATATATATGTGTATATATATATATATATATATATATATATATATATAGAGAGAGAGAGAGAGAGAGAGAGAGATGGACTATTATGCTATTGTTATTTCCTGCCTGTTATCATAGGCATTGAGCAACCTGTCAGTTCCTCCTTTTGCTTAAGTTCATTTTTCCCCTCAATGGTTTCCATTTTCCTTAATTTTAGGGGAGATGATGGGCCATCTTCTGGCCTGGGTGGAGGCTCTACCTACTGACAGGTTATAAATCCCAGATGCCTGACCTATGGGTCCAAGTGGCAGTTTTTCATTTTGGATATCAACTCTGGCTCAAGTGTATGACTATCAATTTTAGAGGAAATTGTCATAACCCTAAAGAGGTAAGTTTGACAGAATTTCAACATGCATGGAACAGAAATGAGTAGTAAAATTGCAATAAATGGATTCAGTAGAGGATGAAACCAAGTAAGAGTGGGCAAGATGGCTTTTCCTGAACACCGTGTCCACTGGGGCCTTTCCTTCAGGCTTCCTTATATCATCTGCCCCAGTGCTTACTTATCAGATCTGGTCCAGATCTCTGCGTTCCATATTAGTAGTTACTCCATTATTTGGTTATACTTCCTGGCTGGTTCTTTAAGACCAGGTTGGCCAGAGGTTTTGACTTCAATGCTTGAATAGAAAAATGAAATGGAAATGAGGTCAGAACATCAAAGAAATGCCTGCATAACCTAGGCACACATGGCAGGATGAAGGGAAGAGGTGTTCATGGTGAACAGTCACAGTGGAATGTTGACCAAAAGAAGAATGGCATCCTGACTTTTGTAGCAAAATGGAAAGAATTAGAGGACATGAGTCCTCTAATACAGAAAGGCAATATGATATGTTCTTTCATACATGTGAAACCAAAAACAAAATTAACCTATGCCTAGAATTGTGGTTAGTAGATGGAGAGAAAGGTTGCAGCAGGGGTGGATAAATAAATTAATTAATGGGCTGGAGAGATGGCTCAGCGGTTAAGGCACTTGCCTCCAGTGCCTAAGGCCCTGGGTTCAATTCCCCAGGAACCACATAAGCCAGACCCACAAAGCGGTGGCCCTTGTGCTCTCTCTCTCTCTCTCTCTCTTTCTCTCTCTCTCTCTCTCTCTCTGCTTGAAAGATGAATAAATAAAATATTTAAAAAAAAATAAATTAATTAAGAAGCTAAGATTTAAGGTATACAGTACACCTTGTTTACATGTTTCAAATTCCATAATGAACCTTCCTAGTATGTATAATTCATATATAGTAATCAAAAGTAAACTTAAAAAGTGTCATATCTATGTCTCTATAACTGTTTATTATTAACTGGCTATCATATATATATATACACAAACCTGTGCATGCATACATATACTGTGAATTGGCATAGTCAGATATGTTAAGCTAAATTTATCAGCACATGCTGATATGCAATGGTGGCAAAATTTTTACTCTATAACTTATGTCTCATTTTCTTACAAAATCATTTTACACTTTTATCTGTATGAGACATTACTTAATATATTACAATGGAATAACATGAGGGATTGGGGAATACCTTGAATATTCTGGTAAATTATCAAAGAACTAAGGACCAAGTCTTGAATAGATGACACGAGGTCCAATGGGATATGACTCAGGGTCTCTTGTGCCCATCACTGAACTGTTAATGCCTTGACACAGTATTGGAAGAACACTTAATTATTTTTTTGTTTTTGTTATTGTATTTTAAATTGATGAAAAACCTGTAAGTCCAAAAATAACTATGTAGAGAACAAACTAAGCTCTGGATGCAGAGAGGGTGTTATTTACCTCTTGGACTTCTAACTCAGTGTTCGACGACTACTTCTTTCCCTGTGTGAGAAAGTCATTTTGGCACCTAACCCTTTTTTATTCCCAAGTCTCTAATTCTCATCTGCAGGGAGTCAAAGAAAATTATCCAATTTCATCCTGTCTGTCCAAATCATAGAGTGAGTTTTCCCAAAATAATTGTGTGAGCAGTCACTTCGTTGTGGTGTGGTTCCTTTGGGAATATTCTTTCTGGAGCTTTCATGGGGAAGAATTCCATTTTTCAAAGACAATGGAGTAAGACAGCCAAAAGGAGAACTCCAAGAAGATTGGTAGTTTCCAAAGGAACAAATAGATAAATTCTGAAGGTTCAGAAAGGCAATGAGAGGATAATGAGTTAGGAATGGGAACACTTTATCTTGAAATCCATAATATATGATTTAAAAAAATGTTAGCATACAAGTATGGTAATTCAAACATGGTAATTCAAAATATTGTCCCTGAATTTTCTACGGTTTCTTTCCTTTTCTTTTCTCTTTTCAAAATTCATCATTGTTAATATTCATATTAATATTTAATTAATCATACTGTACACACTTAAATAGAAGATCTATCTTGGTCTATATTTGAGGTAATAGTTTGACTTCACAGGATAATTGGACAGGGTATCTTTTCTATATTAGACTGTGAGCATGGCAAGAATGAAAATGAGGCCTTTCTTCTTATTTATTCATTAGGTAGACATGAGTTTACCAGATAGTATAATGGTTTGACTTCTTTGTTCCAACTCTGCTTTGGCCTAACACATTTCTTCTGTGTATTCAAGAGGTGAAAGTGGAGAGCATTTCCAACAATTTGATCATTAATGGTGGGTAGCCTGGCTAACTTGAGACATGTAGGTATTTTGAAGCAAGAGAAAATTTTGGCATACATTACCTGATCCAGTTTCCTTTAATCTCTACTGCTATGTATGTAAACACAGGGATTCATTTTCAAGAAACCTCTCTTCTACGTTTTATAGCATTGACTCTGAAATCTCTCTTCTCTAGGGACTCAAAGAAAAATTTGAACAGGCAGACACTTAGATTGGTTCCTGAGCCTTTATATAATATCTATATTGATTCTGAGTTTTGTGGGAGAAGGGAACATCGTTTTTGGTTTATATTTGGAATAGAAACAATCTTGGGTCAGTTTTGCACTTCAGTATCTCTCTGATGCTGACAGTTAGAACCTATTAAAGGCTTTGGCTGGACATAGTCTAGGACCAACCTGAAGGTAAATTTTTCATGTCCAAGAGGAACTACTGTGTTCTTCTTGAACTGGAGTTCATTCAAATGTGTTGCTGTGCAGCACACAGGCTTTGGAGGAAATGAAAAAGAAATGGGTCTGGGGAGATGTGTCAGTGTAGAAAGTACGTGCCATGCAAGTGTGAGTACATGAATTTGGATCCACAGAACCCATGGGTGTGGTAGTGCTCATCTGTGATTCCAGTGGTGTTTTTGGTGCACATCTGTAATTCCAGGGGGTGTGGTGGTGCACATCTGTGATACCATTGGTTGTGGTGGTGCACAGCTATGATTCCAGGGGGTGTGGTTTTACACATCTGTAATTCCAGTGCACTTATGGCAATATGGGACATGAAGATATCAGAATCCAGAGGAACATGTGGGTTACATGACCTGTAGGAGACCTTCCCTCAGACAAGATGGAAGGTGAGGACCATTAACCAAGGTCATGGTCTGAGCTCCACATGTGCAACATACTGCCTCTGTATCTATGCTCATATACACATCACACACCAAAGATTTTTCTTTAGAACTAGATGCATAAGTAAAATAATTATATACTAGCAAGGCCTTCTTTGATTGCAAATGTCCAAATTATAATTTTCACCAATTTCTGAATAAAAAGATGCCAGTCATCAGAGCCAGGGCAGAGGCATTGCATTGTTGGATTGGCAGAGTCATAACTTCTTTAGGATTCAGGAGGAGCCGGAATTGTTCCCTGCCAGAGCAGACATCAGAACACCCTTATGTCTGCTGCACTCCGCAAGAACTGTCATCTTGTTCTCTTTCAAAGAGCAACCTTCAAGCTTCACAATAGCACACAGACCACTTCTCCTCCTCACCACTAGATAAAAACAATTCTCAGTGCAGTTATGAACCATGGCTTTGTGAACCTTGCGTGTGTGCTGGGTCCTGTATGAGAGCGGTAGCTGGTGTTGGCACCTGTCCTTTTACCAACCTGCTCTTTAAAGCCACATGAGGACTTGGTCCAGTGAAAAATCGATGATGAAACTACTCAACCAAAGGGGACAACAGGGAAGCAGATATGTCAAAAAAAGAACAGTGAAAAGATAAACTGAAAAATTTAAATTCAAGTGTTTTTTGTAAATTTTCCCTCCCACCCTACTTGAGTGACCTATTGTGTTAAAAGTCCAGCATTTGTTTAATCATTTTTGGAATGTCAGAACTCAGAAGCTGTTAGCACCAAGAAACAAATCTGAAACTATCCTGGAGTTTCTAGTGTCCTTGTTACACAAGAAGTCCCTTCATGAATACTAATAAGGCAGGTCATGTAGGATTCCCACTGGCAGGGCACAACATGATCCTACATTACCAATCATGCGTGGAAACAAATTACACAGGGAAACCAAGAGGGAAGGAAGTAAAGGAGAGAGGAAGAACAGAGGGGGAAGAAGAGGAAAAGGAAAGATAGAAAAGCTCAAGTCACAGACATTTTTACCAAAACCTCAGCCATTGATTGATATTATTATATAATAAAATAGAAAAATAATAGAATAATTATATATATATGGAATATATATCTATATCTATAACAATATATCTATATATATGGAAGATATCTATATCTATATCTATAACAATATAGAACAATATAGAATAAATTTGCTTAAAGTGCTTGAAAAATAAAAAGGGAATTCAGGCCATGAATAGGGAACAAGACTTACCACAGTTGCCACATTGATTTAGAACGCAAAAAGTGAACAGTTCTTTTAGAAATATATACCTTTGGAATTCAAAACTAAGACTACTAGGCAGTGACTGAAGACTGTAGCCCCCAAAATTATCCAGATTCCAGCACAGAGATTTTAGGAGCTTAAGAAGTAAAATTTGAGACTTGGAGAATAATTTAAGAAAATGTTTCATAAATCTAATTATAAATTCAGAGATTAGATCTCAGAGTCAAAGAACAAATATGAATATGCTATAGATTCTGGAATTTGATTTGAAACAGAACACATAACTAATTTGATGTAAAAAAACCAACATAACAAAATGAGCAAATACTAAGAAATAAATGGTAATGGAATTATTAATATCAGAATTAGTTCCCTGTAACTGAGTGGATAGTTAATTTTACAGTCTTATGTGCTGACATTGCCAAATGGTAGAGCCTCTAAATATTGGACAAGCTAAAGATGTTTCAGGAATTGGAAAAATAAAATAAAACTAAAACCAAATGAAGTACAAGGAAGGAAATAAAAAAAACAGTTATTCATGAAGCAGAAGGAAAGTTGTACTAAGCAGGGTCAACAAAGCAAAACATTGGTTTAGTGAAAAGACCGATTATAAAAAGCTATTTTAGACATTTTATCAAGGCCAAAGCAATAAGTGGTATTTGAACTGGAAAAGAGGGAATGTATAAATATCCAAGATAGATTCAAACTATGCAATGAAACATTGATGTTGAAAATTTGCAAACTTAAACATTTTTCTAGAAAGATAAAATGTGTCAAAATTGACTTAAAGAAACGTATAAACAAGCCTGTAGCATTAGATGAAATAGACCCAAAATTTGATAGTATTCTGGGTATCACCTTAATTACCCCAAACTGCCTGTTCTGTCACTGGTTCCAAGCCCATGTGGTCCTATATGGGACTTGTTAGCTCTACTTTGACCTTTGGTGTCAAGAATCCAGAGAGGTTCGTGGAATTTTACTTCACACAAAGTGGGAGTGGGGAGTGATTTGTGTTCTGTGTTGAATTCTGTATTCCATTAAACCTGCTTTCTTGAAAGGCTTCTTGTTTTCACGGGTGACTTGTTGAGGTGATGTAAATTGAGGCACTGTGACATGTACAAGGTCTCTCCAGATTTCAGCACTGCAAAGGCTAGATGCAGCGTTATCCCCTCGCCTGGTTATTGCTGTGTCTCCTTCACTGAACTTGTGGTGCCAGGTTTTTACTGGAAATCCTGAGTGCTCCTAAGCAAAAAGAGACTGTGGTTTATTTGTCTTCTGAGTTGAAATGACAAGTATGGACTATAACGTTTGGACTTACTTATCTTGAAAAGGCTCAATAGCATTTGTGGAACTGGCCCTTCCATGTGGGTTGCCATAATGAAGTATTGTTGGAATGTGAGCGCTGGGACATCAGCTCATCCCAGGACACTGCTAAAAGCCTGAAGAGAACATGGACTGTGACCCAGGGTGACAGGTTTGAATAGCCCGAAGCTAGAAAGGGATCCATTCTGATTGACATGAGGCAAGAGTAGTGCATTTGACTCATGGAATTTCTGCAATTTTTAATTATAAATTGGCTTTAGCATCATGGAATGTAACAGCCAAGCTAATTAAGAATATTTCTGCCATTCATCTTTAATTCCTCAGCTCAGCTTTTCCAATAAAGAATTCAGTCTGTATTTTGACACTGTAACCACTTTGGAGACCTTATCTTGTGGTTTAAAGTTTGTTTAAACTCTTTTGCTATAAGTACTTCAAGAGTGTATATATTACCACAGGTTAAGGACATGATGCTATATCTATCTATATCTATATCTATCTATATCTATATCATCTATATCTATATCTATATCTATCCATGTATTTGTAAGTTGGAATGTTTTTACAATATATGTCATTTCCCTACATTTTAATTCAAATTAATAACAGCTTTGCTAATCTGTCTGAACACTTTGTTTATCATGAGCTCTACATACTATGTTCTTTGGCAGCTGAGAGAGATCTAACTGCTCTCAAGTCTTAGTGGCTATTGGTCTTTGAGCTGCATGCTATTAAGCTAACTTCATGCTCTAAGGTATTCCAGAATGATTCGCAAAGTTTCAGGATGATAATTGGTAGTTCTTATAGGAGGTTTATAGTTTATCTTCTTTGGAAGTGAAATCAGTTGACTTTTGTGATAGAATTGGCAAGTTATCCCATATCCATTCTTTCTATGTTTATAGAAAATAGGGTCCTAACGTCTAGCTAGACAACTTTCCTCTCTGGTTTAAGAAGCCATTTCTCAATGTCCCTTCAATCTGGTATGGATTTATTCAATGAAATATAAGAACAGGTGTTATCTACGAATTTCTAAAAGTCTCACAAAAGAGAGGATTGTTCATGTCATTTTTTTCATCTACTATGGGAAAAGGAGAGGGCATGGTGGACACCTTAGCATAGCGTCTGGGACATTACAATGAAGGATTGCTTTTGTTTGTTGGAGATGAACATTGGACGTACCTCATGTCTCTGTCACTTGTTATATGTAAAATAAATACGCTTCTATTGTTCTTAAGCCTACTTTCTATGATGTACTGCCAAGTACTCTAAGTATATGGTAGAATTTTGTTCAGGAAGTGGAATCCTTAAATTGGAAAAAAAATTAAAATATGGCAACACATGCTAGAGTCCAGGTGATGAGAAGTGTAGAACCTTGGTCCAGATGGTTTCAGTGTCATATACAAGTCATACATGGTCAATGATCTGGGAATGATTGGCAACTGTGGACTGGAGCTCCAGCATCAGAGACAGGTGGTACATCTTCAGAATGCGTGCATGTTGCCTGATCCTCAATGGTTTTAGAAATGTCTTAATTAAGGAACATGGAAGCTGGATTTAAAGTCATTAAGCACAGAAAGAAAGGCAGGTTGATTTTTGGCCACAAGAATAATTTTCTACTTATGGCCTCCAACTACCCCAACTAGATGGCCCATAACTTGCCACTCGTGGTGGACAAAAATCTGCTCTCCAATCTCCAAATTGAAATGGAATTGGCACAATGAAAGCTGTTAGCGGCTGATATGACTATCGGCCCTGGAATCATGCCTTTAAAAAGTTCATCTTAAGGGTACTCTCTCTGCTCATTCTATGAACTGGCAATGAGCATTTACAATGTTCCTAAGTGCTATGTGAAACAGAAAGAAAGAAAATGAAAGAGATGAGAGGAGGAAAGTTTACTTGTGGTAGATTTTCAAGCAGTAGTTAAGCGAGTGAGCCTCTGGCTTTCAGGGCAGAAGTAGTTCATGTGAACTTTTGAAGTAAGGCCAATAAGGCTTCTTTTTTCCATCATCTATATCTATCTATCTATCTATCTATCTATCTATCTATCTATCTATCTATCTATCTATTATTACATAGTCCCCTTCCTACTTTTCTTATTTTAAAAATATCTTATTTATTTATTTGCAAGGAGAGAAAGAGAGAGAGAGAGAGAGAGAGAGAGAGAGAGAGAGAGAGAGAGAGAGCATGAAGTCAGGGGCCTCTTGCTAATGCAAACAGACTCCAGGTGCATATACCACTTCACACATCTGGATTTATGTGGGTCCTGGGGACTCAAACCCAGGACTGTTGGCTTTGCAAGCAAGCACCTTAAACTGCTGAGCCAACTCCCCAGCCTCCCTTTCTACTTTTCTAAAACATGTATGGTTTTAACATCTAGATTCACGTATGAGATAAAATGAAATATTTGTTTTTCTGAGTCAAGTTTATTTTACTTAATGTGATGATTTCCAGTTACATCTGTTTTTTTCCCAAACATAATTTTCTTCTTTATGACTGAACTGTGACTTCATTGTGTATATATGCCACATTGTCTTGATTCATTCATTTGTTGATGAACATCTAGGCTGATTCATCTCTTCATTATTATGAATAATGCTTTAATGAACACTTGGCATTATTTTCCGAGCCTTTGAAGTCCCTTTCAGAAATTTCTTGCCCTTGTATGTATCGTATTTTCCCATTGCCTTCTTCAAGTAGTTTCAAAGTTTTGGGTCTTATATAAAGGCCTTTGGTCTATTTTGAGTTGAATTTTTTATGTAAGGTAAGAGATATGGATCTAATTTCACACTTTGACATGAGGATATTCTGTTTTTTTTTTTTTTTTTACCAACAACACTTGTTAAAGAGACTGTGTTTCTTCAATGTATATTTTGATAACTTTGTAAAAAATTTGGTAGATGTAGGTGTGGGTTTATTCCATCGATCCACATGTCTGTGTTTGGGCCAATGCCACGTTCTTTTTGTTTCTGTGGCTCTGTAACATACTTTGAAAGCAGGTATCGAAAATCCACCAATTTAAATCTTATTATAATTAAAATATACTTCTAGAAAAGCATATAGACTATGACCACATAATGGGGTATTGTGCCCAACCAAGCTGACATGTAAAATAAACCACTATATGCCACAAATTCAAAGCAGATCTTTTTCATAATTCATGTTACTTTCATATTAGTCTTTTCTGACAAGTTTAGGTATGGATTCAGGATTTTTCCTTGTATGTTATTTTATTTTTATTTGTAACCAAAATCAGCATTGACATAAGGATTAAAATGTTATTTTTGATTTCTGATTCCTAAGCTAAAAAATGAATTCTCAGTTTGAAATGTCAGAGAATCTGAATGCCTAGGTCCTGAAACATTCTTCATTGCTGTTGTTCCCTTGATGCTAAGAAGATTTCAAAGCGCCCAATCTCACAGCCTTTTTTCTTTTCCTTTCTTTTTTCGTTTTTTCTGTTTTTTTTGTTTGTTTTTCAAGGTAGGGTCTCACTCTAGCCCAGGCTGACCTAGAATTCACTGTGTAGTCTCAGGGTGGTCTCGGACTCACGGTGATCCTCCTACCTCCTCCTCCAGAGTGCTGGGATTAAAGGCATATGCCACCATGCCCACCCAGCTCACCAGCCATTTTTCTAACCAAACCTAATTCTTTAACTAGCCATTCATTCTCCTATCATATCACCCAAATACACTTGAAATTTTTCCCTTTTAAATTGCAATCCATACAAAGTCCCAACACAAATACTCTTTTCTTACAGTGCCTTCTAAGATGTTGGGCAGGATTCATCTTTTATTTTGCCTTGTTACATTACACATCTTCTATAATATAACTAGGAATTTCCAATTCGAACCTTATTTGTTGTGTGGATTTATTGTACTTATTTTTCCTCAATTAAACTATTGATGTTATGATATCCAACTATATAGCATTTTAACAATTAGCCAAATATCTGTTGGAGCTCAAGTAATGTTTCTGAGTGATAAACCTTCAGCCTTTTACAAGGCTTAGCAATTATAGACTTGGTATTAGATTTAAATTAAAGAAAGATTTTGACTAGATTCAATAAAGAGGGCTGAGGCAAATTGTCCCCCAGGGAAGGTTTATTAAGGGAGTGATTAATACCTTAGACAGCATGATGGTCGTGCTGAAGAAGAATTCCAAAAACACCCACAAAACAAAGGCAATTCTTTTCTCTTTTGTCCAGTGACAGTGAGGTCCCCCATTGTGGGAAAAAAAGGCAGGCTTAGTTAATACTATGAGGCATATCCGTTAAGAGCCATGTAGGCACTAAATGAAGAAAAAGTCATTATTCTTTTGGTCTCTGGTAGCAGGACTTAGAGTTGCTTGTTACTGTGTTCACAGCAGTGTTATGGGGAGAGGGAGGAGCTTACCTGCCTTCCAGTTCTGAAGAGAGAAGGATGAGCATGGTGAGCTACAGGTGAGCATGGCTAGGAGTGTCAATGACCTGAAGGAGGACAGAGAGCTTCTTTGCTTCATAAGTTTGTGGATCTAATCTCCACTTAAAATGCAAAGCATGGTGGCATGTGCTCATAATCCTTGCACTCAGAGGTAAAGATAGGAGGATCCTTGGGGCTGGCTCATTGGCCAGCCAGTTTAGCCTAATTATTGAGCTCCTGGCCAATAACCAGGTCCTGTCTCAATAAAAGTGAATGGTGTTCCTGAAGAATAATTCTCACTATTGTCTCTGGCCTCCAATATGCACACACAGACATGTCATGCACCCCACACACATACATGCATAAAATAATTATAATTAGGTCTTCTTTGCAGAAATTAAATAAATCCAAAATGATGGTAATAATGGCGAAAGCCCTTTGTCTTATAAAAGAAGGTCCTAGAATTTTTAAGGCAATTCCAAAGTGTCATAAGGAACCCAGTGTCCTATTCTGCTTTTATTCTGATGTATTTCCCACCCTATAATTCAAAATGGCCATCGGGGCACAGGGAACCTGTACTTCATTCCAGGATATCTAGAAAGAATGAAAGCAGAGCCAGGATTCAAACCCTCACCTTTTATATGATTGACACATTTTTAAATTTCATATTAATACTCAGAACTTGAAAACATGATCGAAAATTTTAAGAAAAGTTGAGATATGTACCATTTAATTTTGAAACCATGTTTTAGCTAAAATTGAAAATCTGATTTTAACCAAACAAAAAAAGTAATAACGGTAACCAAAATCCTTTAAATAATGAGAGAAGGCAGAAGATGGATAATTATGAAACCCCAATTTGGGGTTTGTGTGTGTTGAGGCACTGGAGATCATGCATAATTAGTAATCACTCTGTCATTGAGCTGTACTCCCAGCCTGGGAACACCCATTCTTCCAGAGTGGATGCACACAAGAAACAGATCAATGAAGTGTACAGCAGCCAGAGATGGGAAGAGAACAAAGTCTATTTGAGGACACAGATGACATTCAGATGTGGACTTTCATTAGCTGATCCCTGTCCTCGAGAGCCCACCACCCTGTGGTTATCGGGGTGCCAAGGTAGTCAGTTACGTGGTAGAAGGTGGTGTTGGATGGATTTATTCTGTCTCCCTGCAATTTCTCAAGTTGATTAGCTGTACTGGAGGCAAGATAGAGGCGTAGAGCCCAGAAACAAATCCTTATCTTTCTGGACAATTGATTTTGACAAGAAGGCCAAGTCAATTAAGTAGAGAAAGAAGAGATTTTCATCAAATGCACAGAAGCTGCTGGACGGCCACATGCAACGGAAGGAAGTTGCACACATCACCTTATGTGGATTAGAGATGAAATGTTGAGTTAAAACTTCAAAACTCACAAGAAAGAATTTCGTGACAATATTAAATTATCCATTTTAAACGTGTGAATCTCATATTAGGTGAATTCATACATCACAATAGCTGAAGAAGAGATGAGAATTCACTTTTTTTTTTGTCTAATTGCCACTGTCTACTCCTCCAAGTGGCTTGGATGGAGACAGGGAATGTGTCTTGGTGCCTTCTGTGTGCAAGCCTTTGTGCTTGGGTCTCTTTTACATCCTGTGGGGTGGGTGGGGGTCACAGCCCCTCACCCTCATCAGCATCTGCTTTACTCTCACATTTCCTTCTATCCCTTACCCATGCAGTGGCTCAGAACAACTATTTGCAATCCCACCAGATTTCCGCTTACAAAATTCCCTCCCTCCACTCTCATTTCAGTCTGGCATTTTGTTCCCATTTGGGAAGCTGGAGAAGAGATGAGGAATTAAATCAGAGCGGCTGGGTTGAATGTGCTACTTGCTGTCTCTGGTGGTGTTGGACCATTCTTAAAGTTTTCCTATCTTACAGATGAAAGGGGACCCAGAAACTGGCTAATTGAACTGTAATCTCTTATCACCACATTTTCATTTTATGAAGAAATTTCTGTAATAGAGGTGAGATATATATATGTGTGTATGGTTACATATATATATATGTAAATGGTTTTCCAAATGAAAGTTTTCCCAGTTATCTAAGTTCTACTTGGTGTCATATAAAATTTAATGTTAACCATTTTTAGGCTGCATGTTAACAATTTAAAGAAACAAATTTATTATACTTATTTTCCAAAGAAGTGGAGAAACTCACTTCTGTGTCTTGGGTGGGTTTCTCTTGTGGAATGATGTTGTAATAATTAATATAAATCCAAAATTATTCCTTGACATCTAAAGAAAGACAGTGACTCCTTCCAGAGACACAGGAGAACGCGAATCTGCTTTCCATCTCCACTGAAGGGTTAGGGCTACAGTGACAAATCTGAACTCCGTCCAACACAGACATCATTTGGAGTTGATTTAAGCTTGTCATATGCAAACAAATCTCATGGTTTAATTTCAACTTGACAATATTTGTGTCATAAAATGAAGAACCTTCTTTTTGTCACTTCCCTCCCCCCCCCCACTATGAATATAGATATTTGTTGGGAATTTGGACCTAAGAAACACTATTCTTTGAGGCATAATCTGATCCCACTTAGCAAAACATGTAAAATGTTTCACAGCGTGTACAAGTTTTCTCTATGTACCCACTAGAGAATTTTAAAACAGCACCTGAATTCATGGTTCAAACTGTTATTCACTTATTTGTGCTGTGCTATGTACTTAAAGTTCTCATCCATAAATCATTTTTATGAAATGAATAAATGACTTCTTTCACAGAGGAAGCACAAACTGACTACTGCCTGGTCACATTATAGCTAAAAGTAACATATTGATAGGGTCCTGGGAAAAGGAAATGAATGCTGGTCTGTGTCTGAAGGGAAAGGCTCTTATTCAAGAAAAAGTCAAAATTAGACTTGGAGTGAGCAAAACTGAAGTTCCCTGAAGTTTAAGCCTATTGACATTTTATTAATAATTACTTAAGAAGTCTGCTAATGAATTTTCACCAGGAATTTTAGACAGTAGCTGATTATTGAGGAGCATGAAGCTTACTACTGAAATATTTAGTAGTAGCCACCAAGGTCAGAGGGAATGGTCTCCTGAAACAGAATCAGAGATGCTAATTTCTACCTGATATTTAATGTGAGAAGGTTTTTTTAAGAGTAATTAACTTGGAACAACTCCTTAATGCTCAGCAAACACTACGACAGTAAAGGTATAATATAAAAATATATAGATTGGATCTGCCGAATGAAATAAAGATGAGAGCTCATGAATGTGTTAAAATAACCAAATGTCAAGGTCTGCATCTGATGATTATGCAGAAAAGATCATTATTTGTCCCATGTAAATAAAATGACCTTCAAATACATGATCCAGATGCACCCGTTTTGATAGTCCATTAGTAAGGCATCAATTAGTTAAATTAAGAGTTTTGTGGCATGAAAACAATCTCGATAATGGCTGACAATTTCAGCGAGCTGCTGAGCTAGGTTTCTTTCTGATACAAGTGGTAAAGCTCATATAGATGCTGATGCCATGGAATTTTCTTATTTTAAATTACACTATGCTTTCCTTTTGAAAGAGCTAATATAATCTTGAAGCTCAAGTTGTTACAATGTAATCGAATACTTCTTAAAGGATAAAGTGATTACAAGCATTTAAGATTAAACAATCTATCTTAATGCATAATAAAAAGCTGTCTGCTGACCTTGAACTCTATTTTTGAAAACTGCAAATAATAAAGATAGCCATCTTCTAAAGAGAGATTTTTTTTTTACCTGAACTATAGCACAAACATGTCTTTAAAACGTTTTCCACCTATGCATAATTTATGTTCCGGTAAAGTTAAACTTATTACATTCCCATGATCAATTTCAAAATCATTTACAAATCTTGCCTTTGTACATAAATGCTTCCCATTGTACCTCTTAATTCGACCCTGGGGATCCCTAACGTCATCTGATGGTTGTTGACTTTCCACTGTTTGCACTTCCTTTGCTCTAGGAGCCACCCCAGCTGTGGTGAGCAGGCTTCGCTCATAAAGTCTCTCCCTGAGAGATAAAGCCTGCTTTCATGAACCTCAGCATATCCGGCATTTCCTTTTGTCCTTCTTCTAAATGCAGTCTTTCTGGGCTCAAAAGTGGAACCATTCTTCTCGTTCATTAAAGATCATTATCATATTTTATTTTTGTGTGTGTGTGCTAGATAGATAAAATTATTGCTATGACACAATAAGTTTTCAATCAATCCGTGAATGTGTGGATGGGTGTGTGGATGGCCAGAACTGTCAACTTGGAAACCTCCCCAAAGTGAATTACAGTGGGAACTATGGTGAGCAGACTCCTCACTGCGCTGTTCAGTGGAGCCTCTCTCTCCTCCCAATATTGTGAGTTAGGATGAATCGGTTCTAGTAGTGCTACACAGCCCAAGAGGGTTACTGAAGTCTACAATGTATGATGTGTTCGCAAACAACTGGAGAGGAGTCTAAAATTTCCCAACTCATAAAAAACGAAATGATGATTACTCTGATCTGATCATTATATGGGATATACAGAAATCAAATTATTATACTGTATCCAGATATATGTGTGCACACATTATATACTTAGATATAGATGATTTATAGATGGAGAAAGATATAGATATAGTGTCCATTAATTTTTAAAAACAAAAGAAAAATGCTCCTCCTTTTCTCTCACGAATAATCGTATTACTAACTAATTTCCTTTTAAGAAAACATTGGCCACAGAATGACAGTTTGGGCACTTTCTAAACAGCAGAGACATTTGGTAATACAAGCACAAAAGGTTCTCCCTGATTCTGAGATGGGGATTTTTCTAGGCCTGAGCCAAGTTAGACGTACAGGGTGACTGCAGAGGCCCTCGTGTTGGGGGTACAGATTCGATTTCCATTGTTTTTCATCTATATCGTCTGACTGTAGAATTTGCAGAGACACACCTCTTTCTGCTTTTCTTCTTTTCTGCCCCATGAAGAGTAACCAATTTCCTGTTTGTTTCTTGCACATCCTTGTGGCTGCCATTTTCAACTTTGAGGGCAGTCACTTTCTGAGCAGATTGTCCCTGTCTGGGTCTTTCTGGAAAACAGTCCTTCAGAAACAACCCTGAATCTATCCAGGAACTCAGGAACTCAGCCTAAGCGCCCTTCACATATTTAAAGATCATCCACAGGTTCTTCTCCTGCCCCCCCACTCTACAAATCCTTGGGTTCATTATGTGGTTCTCATGTCTTCAGGTTTCCCAGGGCCTCCATGGATGTACATGTTCCCAAATACCTTTAACCAGACATGAAATTCCATGTATAACCCAACTGTGTGCACACAAACATTCCTGCTCAGGCAACCACAGAGGCGTGTAGAGATCCTCCTACCTCTACCTCCCAAGTGCTGGAATTAAAGGTGTGTGTTACCATGCCAGGCTTCAAACACATTGTCGTTGTATCACCATCTGAGGTATTTCCATGGTCCTAAATTGTATTTAAAATAACATAAATAGAACTAATTAGAGAATAACCCAGGTTACTAAATAGAGTACAAATGGTATATATACATTAAGGATTCTATTGGTATTTGTCAAGCTTTACAAAGAAAAAGTGGAGTAGAAAGTTTTATCACATGAATGCATTTTGAGAGTTGAGGGATTTTATAAATAACATGAAATGACTGCTCTTCAGCTCATTTCACTGGCATCTAGGTATTGATAGATTTAGATGTCTTCTTGTTTTTACTGGTTCTAGGCTTGAAAATGTAACTTCTTATAAACTTGAGCCATATGAGATTATAGGTTTAGAATAATCCCTCTGTGCTTATGATTAGGTCCCAGAAAGCAAACACAGTATATTCTTCAGAGTTTATGCTTACTTATTATGTGTGATGTTAGACATTATGATCACACCAAATATCAGACCAATTCGTGGGAACCATCGGTTTAATATGAAGAAAAATTGGAAAATTAAAATTTCCTTTATTGGAATTTTTTTTAAAGAATTGAATCTGTCATCTGTTGGCCAAGGTGATATTTATTATTCACCAAGATTAGATTGAGAATGAAACAATAAGTAAGCTACTATAGTGGCTACCAGGACTCTGCTCAAACTAGAGGTTTTTTGGTAACTTGTTATTAAGAACCTTCCATAAAACAGATATAAGGTTATCTTTGTTTATTTGACTATTTCTGATAAGTAACTCATAATTATGAGTGATATCACCACAATAAAATTTTCTCTCTCATATATATATATATATATATATATATATATATATATATATATATATATATATATATTTAACTTTTTATATAGGTTACAGAGTAGAATCTCCTTACCCCTAGTCCCCATTTTCCTGAGATCCCTCCTCAGTAGGGTCCTTGGGGTTTCCTGTGGGGTAATTAGGGCCTCTACTAGTTTCTGTACCTCAGGATATTTCTACCCACCCTGTGGCTCTCATAATCTTCCCATTCCCTCTTCCACTCCAATCCCTGATCCGTGGGTGTGTTAGCACCTTGTTTTCAGTGTTCATTTCACTGTAGCCTCTGTATTTTTTTCCCTTAGGATGTGTATCAGTTCACCTCCGTGTTTGTTCCTTTTTCCCTGGAGCTGGTTGTCAGCCTAGCATGGGGAACGATGCTTGTATTACTGATTCCTCTTCCATTTATCCTGGACCCAGGTAAATGCGGCAGAGGTGACAGGTCTCATGGAGAGCAGGTGGCTACATTGTCTTGTTGAATTGGTGGATCTTGGGACTCCTCAGTATTCCCTGCTATCTGTCAAATGAAACTGATTTCCCAACCAAGGGTGAGAGCAAATTTGATTAACTGGATATGAATATAATTTTTCAAGATATTTTGATGAGGATACCCACTCAGCCTGTCCAGAGAACAATGGGGTGGTGGAGAGTTTCCTAACAGTGGTTCCTAGGACCAGGGAAGCTGGTTGTAAGTGCTCTTCCAATGAAAATTTTAACCAAAAATATTACCATAGATTATTCTAATTCATCTGAAACACAACAGATAGTGTCTCACGCTCTACGTATAGCTGTCTTCAGATCTGTGTGGTATTCCTTCCCTTCTGCACATTTTCTAACTGGATTTCCCTTATTCCTTTGCCTAGTGCTATCAACGGATCTGCTTAAATCAGGTCTGCCTTCCCTTGGATTTTCTTCTCTTTTTAACATTACTGTTTGCTTAGTGACAGTCAGTGTAACATGGGGCTTAAGTGCCGCTTGTCTTGCTTCAAATTCTTGCTCTACCACTTCGGATCGATGCACTGATAGCACAGCCCATCTTGCTTTCTTCCCTGGACTCCCTAACTTGCAGTTGGCAATACAAATGGAGTTTCGTGAATTATGCTCAGATAACATCAGGCATATAGCCAAATTCCCCCATCCAAAATAAAGGTAATTCTCATTTTCATTTCCTTGTTAAATTTCACAAAGAAGCCAATTCACTTAGGATTTCTTTTAATTACAGCACAGCTTTTTCTGTAACTAGCAAAATAAAATTCTTCCTGAAAATTAGCTTTTTAACTTAAAAAGGAATCTGGTTGAAATGTGCTGACAAATGTTTCTACTTTAGGGTTTTTTTGGATTTAAAAAGGAATATGGTAATATGCTGTTCGTGATGATATCACTAAATAAGTAATTACCATTCAGAAGTTTGAGGACATATTAAAATATAAACATATTGCTATGCATTGAATAAACCCAGGTTTTAAAAAAAACTAGTATTTTCCTTAATCTAAAATAATAGTGTTCTTTGTAACAACATTGAAACATTAGTCATAGAGATTCAGGTTAATAAGCCTTTGAGGCCTTAAAGAGTTCTCAAGGAAATTACTTTAAATGAAAAGACTATGACAGTGGAAAAAAATGTCTGCATATTAAAGCCAAACATATTTCAATGAATTTGGATGTTAAAGACTCAGATTCCAGCAGGATTAACCAACTGAAGTTTGAAGCAAGCTTGATAATACTGAGTCAAGTTCAAATATTCACGCTTATAATCAGAGTCCTGGAATTAGACATGGTATAATCTGTCAGTCAAGTTCAATAGACGAATCATTCCTTATTAGAACTACAAGCCCGTTAAGAGTGTGGCATTGTGCCTTTGGTAGGTGAATACATTTCCTATGAAGTAGACGTTGGGTGTTTGTATAGTTGAAACTTAATCACCCTGGCCAGGGAATGTTCACTATGATTCAATCTACTAATTTTGTACATTAGCTCAAATTTGCCATTAAACTAAGCAAAGATCCACTTACTCAATTGGCAAAATATCCAGTTTTATGTTTCCAAAAAGAAAAGGGAAAAAATAATAAAGGTGATTCTTGAGATTTGAGTCAACTATCTCCCAATAATTTGAAAAGGTGAGTCATTTCTTGGACTTATTTGTTTTGGTTACATCATTTGGTTTGGGGAAAAAATGACATAAAACAGAAGTACAGTAATCTACATAGAACAGTTGAGTGAATAGACACCTTCTTCCTTTTTCTCTTGTTTCTTTTCTTGCTTTCTTTCTTCTCACTTTTTCCTATACTTGCTGAGGAACTGTGATAAACCCATATTTAAGCAAATTGTGTGATATAAAATATGTTGAAAACAGAAGTAGCTTTATTCCAAGGGCTTATGGACACTCATGTGTTAACAGGCTTTGAGAACCAATCATGAATTGCCTCTCATGAAGGGGACCTCAGGTCCAATCAGAAAACAGTTGATTTTCCCCCATAAGAAACATGCCACCATTGCTCAGCTGGATATTTGGCCTGGCTGCTCAGCCATAAGGCTAGCAGGGTCCATTGCTGGTTAAGACCACTGATGACTTTTCTCTCCCAACAGGCTGCATATCTATTGCCAGAATCCTGACAACTGATAAAGTCTGGTTTTATAAATCATAATTATTTATTAAAGCATATCTCAAAAATCCTTTATCATCATTTGGTAGGTAACATTTAATCTGTAGATTTCATTTTATATGAAGTAAATCTAAATATTTTTAAAATAAAAATATGCTGAGTTGCATGAAAGACAATCATTTGAAGTTATATACTTTTAAAAAATTATTTTATTATTTGCAAGAAGAGAGAGAGAGTGAGAGAGAGAGAGAGAGAGAGAGAGAGAGAGAGAGAGAGAGAGAGAGAGAGAGAGAGAGAATGGGTGTACTAGGGCCACTGCAAACAGACTCCAGATCAGATGCATGTGGCACTTTCTGCACCTGCTGTACATGGGTCCTGAGGAATTGAACCCTGGTTGTTAGGCTTTGCAGACAACTGTCCGAGCCATTGAGTTATCTCACCAGCTTTTAGGTTACGTTTAAAAAAATAAAGTTATATTACTATACAAAGATTGGAGTGGTGGTACTTTGGGGGTAGTAAAATCATTAAGATCAGGCATTTAAATCCTAAATTTTGTTATGTTGCTTACTTGTAGTCTGATTTTTGTTAGTTGGTTTATTTGTGGTACAGTGTCCTCATATGTAAACTGGGAATAGCAGGATTTTTTTCTCTATAGGAATGTTATGTCAGGGAAGGTAGTCTTCTTCTATATCAGTGTACCTAAGTGTGGATGTGGAATAATAGGACAGTGTAGAGTCCCTGCTCAAGGCATTTTAATTTGGTAGCTCCAAGGTGAGATACCAGAAGTCATATTCCCAATCAGTTTTCCACTAATGCTGATGCTGCTGGTCCAGCTGGACACTTAGAGAGCCCTTGGCCTAGAATGGACCATGGTGATAAGCAGCCACACGTATCAGTGGATTATCAAATAGAGGTTGACTTGTTATGTATGTAGCATGAACAGTTTGGTCTGCAGGGGGATGACCCAGGCTGATCAAGACTCCAAGGCCACACGTCCTTCCATGGCCAACAGTGAAGGAGAGGAGACACGATGAATCACAAGGTTTGTTTTTGATAATAGTACTGGCTGGGCGTATAGGCAACCTTGCACCAGGGCTCTGCTGTGTTCTGACTTTTCTTCACATGTTCATGGGAAGAAGAGAAAGATGGAAGGTGAGGAGAGCGATGCCAAATTAAACTCCTTTTCATTTTTCTTTACACTATCTTGTTTCTAGAGCCAGGTTAGCCTAGAGTCCTGGGTTCCCTTTCTTCAGTCTTAGCTTCTGAGTCAGCAGATGAGCTTAGAGTGATTGGGGAATTATTTTAAGTGTTTGCACATATACATTTCCCTAATTACTAAACTCTCATAAACTAAACTCTCCTTTTCATAAATAAGGAAATTCATGTCCAGAAGCTCCTCTACATTAATCTGATGGGTGTTCTCCATTCGCTGTTTTGAGTTGATGCTCTGGGTTTTCCTGTGCTCTGAGTCCCCTCTTCCTTTGTGCATAGACTTCTCCTGCTACAGACCTGGTCTCATGCTGTATGCTTCTTTGCCTAGGTGGTTTCTGGGAAGGAGGCTCTGATAGGATGACAGCCATAGTCCATTCTCCATTCTTCTCAAGGGCATTGGAGAGCTACAGGATATTACAAATGCTTTCATGTGAGTATTTCAGACTCTTCAAAAACATATCCAACAGAATAAAAAAAAACATTTTCTTCCATTTTGGCTTCAAACACACATTAGTTCTTTGATGAATTCTTTGTGTTCAGTAAATTATAGCAATAGCATGGGTCAGAGTCCTCATACCTTGTTTTAATCTCTGTTTAGGAAAAAAAAAAAAGGAAATTACATTTGAAAGAACACAGTCTTCAGAGCCAGGTGAACCTGCAGCCAAATCCCTGTTCTTTTTCTCAACCACCTGTGGGACTTTGAAGACACTTGATTTCTCTGTGCTGGATTCTTATCGATAAGATGAGCATCTCCTTAAGGAAACTCAGTTTTGGCTCATCATTTACCTTCATGGCAAGTGCTCTCTGGACAATAAAATAGAAAGTGGTGGGACCGGTAAGAGCTCACACAACTTTCATTAATTAATGAGATATGTGGGGCTGTTCTTTACAATTCTTTCAGCTTGGATGTGCTGCCAAAAGATGAACTCTGTGTCTCTGGAGGCCGGAGCCTGAAGAGCTTGAACCAATCTGTCTTTCCATCCCCATTGCTTGCATTACATAACCATTCAAATGGCTAAGTTGATTTGCTTCAGAGCCATAGAATTTCTTTCACATTTCTAAGCATTCGCTTTTTTTTTTCAGTTAACTAACATAGTGTGGCCACTAATATCTGGCTAAACATTGTATGGATATGCATAAATTAAATTTTCCTGAGCTTGTTGCTTAGAAGGTTACCTGTCAACACTGAACCATTACTCCCCAAACAATGCTAGAAAAACCGCAGATATATAGGCTGTTAGACTGTGAGAATAGGTGAAAATCTATAGTCTATAGCTGGTATGTTCCTTGAGCTACATCATGGGAGAATCTATTACATGGCTACTCTACCATGGGCACTGTATTTTCTGGAATATGGTAGGTATCTTGGAGTATGTGTTTACAAGATACAGATGGGTGGATTTTTGCCACGTTACCCTTCTGATGCATACCAGATGCGTCTTATCAGAAGACTAGATTAACAGAGAGGAATAAATAACTTTCCATTCCAAAAACGAACCCTCCCTAATTTTAAACAAAGTTTTTCAAAATGTATTACTTCCTCCAGTCCATTCTCCATCAGACAGTAAGAGCTACATTTGAAACTGAAAATCTGATCATATCATTCAATTGCTTTAAGTTTTCATTTTTATCAAGAAGAAAGACCCAATCTTTTTTAAAATATTATTTAAAGCACCATGTGGGCTTTTCCCTCACTCCAGGTAGGCTCTTACCTGTATGCTAATGAGGCTGTCTTCATAGCAACCCCACCAATCCATAGTCAGGAACCCTCCCATGAGGAGCAGCCTATGTGGTGATCTGACCCCAGCTGTTCCCTGGGCTGGAATGCTTCTCTTTGTAACTTCCTCTGCCTGGCTGGACCTGTACTCATTTTCAGATCTTCACTAACAAGACCCCACTGAGTTACGTAGCTTTGGGAAAATTATTAAAACACTTCTTGCTTCTACTTCTTCAACAACAAATTAGAGGAATGCTAACCCAATCTCTCCCATAGTTTGATTTTGGTGTTGAGAGTAAAACAGAGAATCTCGTTCCCATTACAGTGGTGGTTTTTATGATTTTATTTCATCAGTAAGGAAAATTTCAGCCCAAAGAATTTTTTGGCTAAGCCCTAACATGAAGTCAATCCTTCACATAATGAATTTTCATGTGCTGTCTTTATTTTTTCTCTAAACTATGAACTGTGATGTATAATTGCATACTCATTTGTCCATTCTATTGCCAGCTTCTGTTCCACCTGGCTGTCCAGCCTGGTATGTCCTATGTCCAACCCATAGGTTACTTCAGACCCACAACAGCTATGAATGTAGCCAAACACAAAATAATATAATTACAGAAAACATTCTAGGGTTGGAGAGATGGCTCAGCGGTTAAGGCACTTGCCTCCAGTACCTAAGGCCCTGGGTTCAATTCCCTAGGACCCACATAAGCCAAACCCACAAGGTGGTGGCCCTGGTGCATTCTCTCTCTCTCTCTCTCTCTCTCTCTCTCTCTCTCTCTATATATATATATATATATATATATATATATATATATATATATATCTGCTTGAAAATAAATAAATTAATTAATTAATTAAAAAATAAATATATATATAAACATCCTAAAATTTGCTTTTAATCTTTAGATGTGTGAGATGTATGTGCACGTGTGTGTGATATATGTGTGCATATGTGTGTTCAAGTATGTAACTGTATGCTTCTGTATGCCACAGAGTCTATATGGAGGTCAGAAGATAATCTTGGCTGGTCTTCCTTGCCTTTTTCCTTTATTAAGGTTGGTTAGCTGGCCCATGAGCTAGGAATTCTTCTAAATTCCACCCCCAATCTTGCTGTAAATCCTGGGATTACAGACCATGCGGTGCTATCATATCCAGCTTTATGTGAGGTCGTGGGGGTCTAGACAAAGGACCTCATGCTTGTGTGGCAAGTGCTTTACCCATGAGCCATCTCTCCGGTCCGAGGTCCTTTTTTTTTTTCTTTCTGCAATAGTTGTGTGACATAATTGCATGTTTCTAGAGCACGAACTTGGAGAAAATGATGTCATGCCCCAGTGGTGAATGGCTGGACACATCTGTGTATTCTCCCAGAGGAAGTCCTTTCTCACGGCCTTTTCTCCACTGCCTGTGACAACCCTTGCACAAGTTTACAACTGATAAAAATGTCAGTGAAGGAATGAACAATAGCTGATCTGTGATCATTTTGTCAGAGGGATCTTTATACAAATGATTCATTTTCTAAAATCAGGCTTCGTAAGCTCCAAAGGAAGCATAGAACCCAGAATTTTTGCTTTAATTCATATGTGTCATATTTTAAAGAAACATGTTAGAAAAGTAGCTTGCTATAAGATCAGAAAGAAGATATATCTATGCTTACAGCACTTGATTCAGGAACTCTTGAATACTGTTGCTGGTCTGTCCGTGCAATGGATCCTCTTTACTGAGCTCGGGTCATCAAGCACACAGTACAAGGAGACTTGACAGACTTTCCAATTCAGTCCTTGTCAGCAGGAGAAAGGATAATTAAGGAGAAGCCTATTTTCAAAGGTAAAGTGAATCTATGGGACTCAACATCAATTTGTGTGACAGGCAGGTCAGCATGGATAGATCTTGCTGACAAAATACTCACTGAGGACAGTGTGATGGTTTTCTTATTCAAAATGCTTAGTTCCTAGAAGTTGGAAACAAAGTGAAAAGCTCAAGTAAGATAAGCATTTGAGGAAGAAATGAGGAAAAAGTCCTACTGATGAGGAAATGTGTCCCCAAAGCTTTATCAAATAACATTTCCTCTTTACATTCCCAAGACAAATGTTAAGATCTGTGCAATAAATGTTGGTCTTGTTTTTAAAAATGCCTTCTCACTGATATCCTTAGTGAGAGTATCTCAAGATATCATCAACCAACATTAGTCGACCGAGTGGTTCTTTTAAGCTTCTGTCTTTATTCCCTCACATCTTCACTCTCTCATCTTCTACATTACAAATGTACTAAATAGCTATATGATTTTACTCTGTCAACCCTATGAGATTTAGAAATGCCATGCAAGCAAATTCTTGGGTATGTCTGTGAGGGGTTTTATAGTTTAGATCAATTGAAGTGGGAAGACTCACTCTAAATGTGAGTGACAGTATTTCATTTCATACAAGGAAAAAGCAAGCTCTTCGCCAGCAATCATCAACCTCTGCCTCCTGACTGTAGATAAAATGTGTCCAGTAGCTGCCTCTTCCTACTGCTATGACTTCCCTGCCATGATGGAATATACCTCCAAACTGTGAGCCGGAATAAAACCCTTCCTTACCTAAATTGCTTTTGTGAGGTATTTGGTCACACCACAAGAAAAGTAACTGACATAGAAATTTGGTACCAAGAACTAGGGCCATTGCTGTCCTAAGCCTGACCATGTCTTTCATATACCTTTGGAACTAGTTTGCATAAGGAAGGTGGACATGTTTATGACGTTTGGAATGAAAACCCTAAAATGCTGTAAGTTGAACATAATGTATCAAATTCTTATAGTAATTTAGAATGTCAGAAGACTGAAAGAAATGCAAATGATGAAAACCTGGCTCATGAGGTTTCAGAGAGGAACCAAAGTCTCTACTTGAAACTTGGCTGGAAGCCATCCTGGTTTTATTCTGGCAAAGAATCGGCAAGAATTCTTTCCATATCCTCAGAACTGAATGATATTGAATTTTAAAATATTGGAGTAATTTAGTTGGCAGAGGAGATATCAAGACAAGATAGCATTTGTGATGTACACTGGTTATTGCTGACTGTTCTTATCCAGGTCTGCAGACAGAGAGGACACAAAGCAGATGAAAATATTTGAAACATGTGTCATATTGTAGCGGGGTGAGTTGAGAATTAGAATTTAGATAATGCCCAGCAAAAATTCCAATGCAGCTCAAAGTTTGAGGAGTACCCGAATTCTTGTCTACAAAGTTAAAGAATTAAAACCATAGACAACCATATATTAAGGTATAGTGGGAGACTTTATTTAAAGGAACATGGGGAGTTACAGAGTTCTCCAGCCACCAATGTGGGGAGAACATGTGGGAGAGGTTTTAGTCAAAACCTATGCTGTTAAACTAGCAGGCAGGAAAAGAAAGATAATAGAGAGCTCCCATCATGAGAAAAAAGGTTCATGTGGGGAGATTTTGAGCCCACCCCCTAGCCTAAGGGCTGGGGTGAGGGCCTTACCTGGAAAATGGAAGTATTCCTTCTAGGACGACATGTGGAAGAGATACTGGGCTTTGTTTCAGTGAAGTTTTTAAAACCTCCACCAGGTAAGTCACAGAGATGGCTGATTGGTTAAACCTGACCAATTAGTTTTAGCATCTATGTTTGAGCTCTGGCTAGAGACACCTCCCACTCACGGGGAGGGGGTCTATGGAGCTTGCCTGAAACTGTCACCATATGACAAGGCAAGACAGACAAGGCTGGTTCTGAGAAATCAGCTATAATTGTTAGGGATCAGAACAATTCAAGAGAAACTTCCTACTTAGCACTAGGTCAAGAGGAAAGGTGTCCTCAGAGCTAAACTATGACCATCAAAGGCTCCACCTTGTAAAACACAAATTCACTTAAAAGGAGAGAGCTGAAAGTGAGCCCGCCACCCACGGGGTTCCTTGCCCCAAACCACCACTTAAAGAAGGGTTTTCCCAGGGTCAGCCTGGAGGGCGACAAAGGCCATCACAACTGTGGTCCGCCAGAATTTGTCAGCATCATTCCACATGGCCTTGGTTTTGAAGACTTGAAGGATTCAAGATTGACAGGGTTATGATTCTTGTGCAATGGTTCCTGAGAGCCACTGAGGCCATTCTATGTATATGTGATAAGGGTCAGAGTCTCTGCAAGGAGACAGTTAGAGGCCAAAGTTGCCTAAGGTTCAATAAAGATCCAAGAATGTTGGAGATGTTGCCACCATGGGACACACTATAAGAGAAGCTTGAGCACAGAGGAGAGGAGAACTGGCTCAAGAGGCAGGATATGTTTGTTGTAGGCAGCAAAGCTGGGATATGGGGCTATGGAAGCCCTACATTAAAGTTTGCCCTGATGAGCTTGTCTTCCCTTGCAATGCTTCGAGTCTCTCAGTTTGGAATCTGAATGTTTAAATTGTACTATTCTTAGAGGTATGTTACTTTAAAAAAATTATAAAGGCTCTCAGTTCAGAAGTCTCTTTTATTCTCAGAAAAGACTTTGAACTTTTGAATAGTTTGGGGCTTATTAAAGAGTTTGGGAAATTTTGAAGTAAAGCTAAACTCATTTGAACCTGTCTCCACAATGGGTAGAATGTTATACACCATGATGGACTGTATCCTCAAAAAAAAAAAAAAAAAAAAAAAAAAAAAAAAAAAAAAAAAAAAAAAAAAAAAAAAAAAAAAAAAAAAAAAAAAAAAAAAAAAAAAAAAAAAAAAAAAAAAAAAAAAAAAAAAAAAAAAAAAAAAAAAAAAAAAAAAAAAAAAAAAAAAAAAAAAAAAAAAAAAAAAAAAAAAAAACTGTGAGCCAGAATAGACCCTTCCCTCCTTAAGCTGTTTTCCTTCCTATGTTAGGGAACTAACTTATAGCTGCTTATGTGAAGGAGGCTCACATATGGCAGCAGGCACTTAGAAGTTACTTTTACTAAAAAGCACTTACTACTGACTTGGGCCACAATAAGAAGGAGGAAAGTGGGACATCTCTGCCCTCATTTGTGTCTGTCTCCTTTACTGTGGATCAGACTCCTGTGTAAGCACAATAATAACTTGTGAGTGTCTGTCTACCTAATTTACCTCATCCCTTTTCAAGGATGAAAGCCTAAAGATGAGTCTAACCTTGTCTTAACCTTGGATTTCCAAAATAGTCAATCTGGAGAACAGATGTATCAATTACTTTCTTGTTGCTGGGACAAATACCTGATCAGAAGCAACTTGAAGGAAGGGAGGGGGAGGGAGGAAAGAAATGAGGGAAGAAGGAAGGAATAGAGGAAGGGATGGAGGGAGGGAGGAAGGAAGGAAAGGAAGGGAGGTAGGAAAGAGAGGATTTTGGATTATAGTTCCAGTGGATACTTTACCTCATGGAGCAGAAGGCTTGGAACTAAGAGCATGAAGCAGAGCTGGCCACAGTGTATCCTCAGTCAGGAAGCAGACAGATGAATAGGAAGTTGGGCCAGCTATAAAACCTCAATCACTCTTTTGCCCCTCTCCTTACCCAGTGGCCCATGTCTTCAGGCAAGGCTCTACTCTACTTCGTAAAGAATCTACAACTTCCCCAATATCACCACCACCTATGGACCATGTGTTCAAACACATGGACCTATGGGGAGCAATTTTACATCAAACCACCATAGACTTCCCCCAAGATGAGCACAATGTCTGTGATGGAGAAGCTACATCCTGGAGCAGGTATTCTGCTGGAAGCCAGATTTGGCCCTTTGTATGGTGATAATGAAGAGATTAACAATTCATTTGATAACCTTTAGGACCAGGGCTGAGACAATGATGGACAGAACCAGTTTGACCAGGACTACCTAATTATGTTTACCTCTTGACCCCTGCCCTAATTCTTCCTTTATCTAAACACTAAAGCTCATATCAGTACCTCGAAGATGAACATGGGGTCACAGGACTAGTTTATTTATTCTTCTTCCTAATGTATTTTATTGGTCAGGGTTCTCTAGAGAACAAAACCAACAGAATGAATTGTAATAAAAAAAGAGGAATTATTGAATTAGCTCAAGGCAGTCCCACAATCACAGTCTGCAAGCCCAAGAGTCAAGGAACAAGTAGCCATCCAGGGGATAGATGTCTCAGCAGTCCCAATCCAGCACTGAAGACCTAATGGCTTCCTGAGCAGCCATTGGTCTTCAGCCCAGGTTTGAAGGCTGAGGAAGCTTCCTTTCAATGCCGACAAAGGGATGCATGACAAGCCCCAGCAGCCAGGCAGGCAGGGAGTGGGGGGGTCTTTTCCCTTTATATAGCCTTAGGGCAGGATGTTGAAGCCCTATTCCAGACTTGTTGGCTTCCTATGTCTCTGGAATATCCTCCCTGAACTTCCCTCCCAGGAAGGGATGTTCATTTCTAGCTCCCCTGAGCTTCCTTACATCTTGCCCCCTTCTGAGAGGGCTGCCTTCCTGTGATCAACATCAGAGACCCACCAAAGGTTATTAAAAAGGTCAAGTTGACAACAAAACTTAACTATCACTTATATTGAAAGGAAATTTCTGTTATCTCTCTAATAAGAGTTACTTTTTGCAGGCATTTATTAGAAAGAACTAATGGCCACATTGTTTGTTAAATGCCACAGTGTTTCCCAAATTTTGCTCATGGGTATAGATTTGCCTGTATCCTGTATCATCTATATATTTCAAAAGACTCCTTTGCTACCCCTAAGCAATAATGTCCTTTAAATCATAGATTTGATGTGGCTGTCAAATATTTGTAACAAAAATAAAATAAATGTATAACTGTTATGTACTCAGGTATTACATCAAATCTCATATACCCATAGTGGAATATGTACTATATTTGAGAAGATACTGAAAATTAAAGCTGTGAGGAGGTAAGGCTTGAGGCCTCCTCTAGAAATGTTTTGTTGTATTGTTGCTTTCCAAGAAGCAAGTAGGTTTTGACTATGGCAGAAAGGCATGTAAGTCAGATACACACACACACACACAAACACACACACACACACACACACACACACACACACACACACACACACACTCACACTGACATACATAGGCTTCATGCTTTAGAGATAACACAGCAACTCCTCTAGGCTTTGCAGCTATGTTTAGTTTTCTGTAGGAAAAAATGAAAGGAGAGAATTTTAGAAGAGCTTTTCACTTCCCCTACAACAGTCCCTAAAACTGAGGTGAATAACAGTTCCATTTTCTTTTTTGGGTCATATTTGTCACATTGACAATTGTACAAAAATTAAATGGTAAGATATTAACAGACATAAAATTAACAAGCAAATCTTGGACAGGAAAGACTAAGTACTATACAATAAGAAGAAACCCAAGGCCCAACTTCTGAAGTGTCTCAATCTGCTCATACATGCCTTGTGAGATGGACCGAGTCAATGTGATTCTTTCCCAAAGGCATTTTTTCTAAGCTTTACTTAGGGTCATGCAGCACTTTTCACAATTTTGAGTTTGGAGAAGTTGAGTTTTAAATATATGCAAGTCTTGATTCTGGAAATCAGAGGGCAGGAAAGAGGATACTCTGGTATCCCTAGGCATGGCCCTGAAGACCCCCTACAGGGAGAACATTCAGCCTGGGGTCCTTTGCACCAACAAATTAAGGGATGGGTAGCTAGGTCTTACCAGCTGTTAAAAGAAAATACCTTTCAAAATTAGAAAGTAAATTTAACTACAAAAATATGCTTCCATACATTACCAGTGATTCATACACACGCCAAAAGGTGAGAGGCTGTAACAAGTCTAATTGTGAAGTTCATCAAATTTGTTTTTGAAGTTAATACAGAGAATTCCTAGAACATTTCCTCTACTTCACTCAATAGTTTTCCTGAATAAAATCTTGCAAAGATATGATATATTTGTCACCATTTAGGACCTGATACTAGTCTGCCTGTTATTATCAATTAAAGTCCATATTTATATTAGGGATGACTGTATTTTACAGTTCTATGGGTTTTGATATTGGTGTATCTACCATTATGAGTTGATGAAAAGCATTTTCACTAACCTAAAGGTTTCCTATGTTTCACCTGGACCCTGTTCCTCTTCTGGAAACTTCTTGTCTTTGCATTAGTTTCCATAGTTTTGCCTTATGTACACTGTTAAGAAGTTGGGCTCAAGCAGTATACGGCCTTTGTAAATGGGTATGACTTATGCATGCATTTTTCTCCATCTTTTTTTTGTAAGGATACACATCTAATTTTCATTCATCTGGAGCATCTTAAAGATAGGGGATTCTTCCAGGTATTGCCATCATTTGAAATTGGTGTTTTGAATTCCCAAACCTAAAGGAATAATTAACAATGGTTACTTTCCTCATTAGAAGATGATTTAATGGCCTGACAATCCTAAAATAAAACATCTGCCTTTAAAAATACCTCATGTTCTTTATTCATTAAAATATTTTTATTTATTTATTTGCAAGGAGGGAGAAGACACACACACAAACAGAGAGAGAGAGAGAGAGAGAGAGAGAGAGAGAGAGAGAGAGAGAGAGAGAGAGAGAGAGAGAGAGAGAATGGGTACATCAGACTTCTTGCAGCTGTAAACAAACTCCAGACATTCAGACACATGCACCACTTTGTGCATCTGTCTTTAGTTGGGTACTGGAGAATCAATGCCATGCCATCAGGCTTTTCAAGCAAGCATCTTAACTGCTGAGCCATCTCTCCAGCCTTATTTTCTAAAAGTAGAGCAAAGTAATGATGATCCATAAAACTAAAGACAATTGCCATGGTGAATATTATCTATAAAGAATGAACACTTGGTAAAATTGTTTGCTAAGTTTGAAAGGGAATTCTCTCTCTGTGTGGAAGTTAATCATGAATATAAAATGCTATGTAAATGTTTACATCCTTTTCTATATCATTTACAAGGGAAATCAAGTAAATACTGAAATTAGAGATAATCCTTGAAACAGAAAAACATAAGGGACTCTCTAGAACAATTGTGTCATTGTGCTTCAATCATATGTGCACATATTGACATTTCCTGATTATGCCTCTTGCTTCATCAGAGTCTCTCCAAATGCTCTGTAGTGGTTTCTGGCCACTCTGTAGGTTGCTGGCTGTTTTCCCCATATATCAATGAATTAGAGTTTTGTGACTTCTCTACTCAGTACCAATAAGTTTCCCAAGACTGTCATCCTAAAACAACCGAAATTTAATGTCCCATAGTTCTGGAGGTTAGGAGTCTGAAACCAAGATAACGGGAGACCCACTGTCATAGTCAGCCCACACATGGCTGGGATGAATCTTCAAACCAGGCACAATTTGGGGGAGGAAAGTATTTATTGAAACTACAGATTGAGGGGAAGTTCCATAGCAGTGAAAGAAGCTGGCCCTCTTTCACAGGTTCAAGCAGAGAGAAAAATCCATCACCTACACCACACACAGAGTACAGGGAACATGAAGGAGGACCAGGGGACGTGCCAAGGAGAGAATTTCTTCCCCTTTATATAAGCTTAGGGTGTGGTCTTGCAATCCTATCCCAGACTTAATGGCTTTCTGAGTCTCTGGAATTTCCTTCCTGCACTGCCCACATAGGAAAGGATGTTTATTTCTAGCTTCTTTACATCCTGACCCCTACTGAGAGGCTGCCTTCTTGTAAACATCCTCAGAGACCCACCCAAGATAATTAAAAAGATCAAGTTGACAACAAAACCTAACCATCACACCATGTCATGATTTCATCTGATGAATTGAAGTTATTAAATTTTGTTGTTTTCAAATGTATACAAAGACTCATTTTATTTATATACACACAGACACACAGACACACACACAGATACACACACACAGACATGAACACACAAACACACACCGAGATACACACACACATTTAGAATCATTGTGTCTTTCTATTGCATGGACACATTTATTATTACAAATTGGTTTCTTTTGGAAACAATGCTTGAGCCTCCATTAGTTTATTTCAGCTGTCTTTCAATTTAATATTCTTTTGCTTGTTATATTTCTATGTCCTTGGATTAAAATGGTTTTTAATATAAGTGCCATGAAATTGTTTTATTCTCCTACCTAGAGCACTCAGCTCATTTTCCTTTATGTTCCTGCTGATGCATTTAATATCTGAAGCATTGCTCTCTGTTGTCTAGTGCTGCACTGCCTCCTTTTGCTTATGTTTTTCTTTGTGTCTTCTTTTGGAGAGATTAAATATCTGCTTTCCTTCCATAATTTTTATTTATGCATTCTTTTATTATACTTGTGTTCACTATACTGGACTATGTATATATATTCTTAAATAGTAATACATTAAATACCAATATATTAAATGATTAGAATCCAACCTAAAATATTATATTTGGTTCTTTTAAAAGAACTTTACTTTTGAGAATGTGGACCCCTGGACCATGACCAGCCTTGTAGCTCTGTGTCAGGATCAAGAGGAATGTTCTGAGTAGGATGAGAGAAGTTGATATGGAATAAAGGTGGGAGGCTTCAGAAGGAAGCTAAACTGCAGATGAAAGTAGAAGAAACAAAACACACAGAGGTGGGCAAAGCAGGCATAGCAAACTGAAATTTTGTCTTAGAACTACGGCTCACACTTGAAAGAGTCCATTAAAGAACACTGAAGAAAAAAAAAAAAAGATTTTAAGGATGTTCTGAAGAGAAATAGAAAGGAATAATGAGGCAAAAGTCATGGCGAATGTAATGAACATGGAAGATATAGTAATTGTTCATTTTAAAAACGTTGCATTTCTTAGGCAGAAAAACAGAAGCAGAAGCAAATCCAATATAATTTTTGAATTATAATCAAAGTAAAATCATTCTAGAGAAAATAGTGCGACAAAAATGCTGTCAAGCTAAGACTGGAGAAATGGAGTCTACCTTTGTAGAGCTGAGATTTAAAGTCTGCCTAAGGTATAGGTTCTATGCTTCTTGCTTGTATCTCTGTATCTTTTTCACAATCTTAATTCACATCTAAATCAAGGCACTTTTAGGGGATCTTAGTGATGAATGATACGGAAATCTGTTCTGTGTATCAGATATTTATTGGACAAAGTAGGTGAAATAGCAGAGATGACAATTTACTTTTAATGTTTATTTTTTAATCCCCCCCCATGTACACATGATGCACAGGTGTGTAAGTCAGAAGGCAATTCAGTTGTCTGTGCTCCACCTGCTTTGAGATAGGCTCTCTTGCTACTGAAAAGCACCTGCCAAACTAGCTGGCCCTTGACCTTCAGATTCTCCGTTCCATTGCTGTAGGGGCACTGGGATCCCAGATGCACGGGTCACTTGGCATCCTGCTTCACTTGGGATCTGGGGATTTGAGCCTGAGCTGTAGCCTTTGCAAGGAAATGCCTCTAACTATTAAGCCATTTCCTTAGCCTGACAATAGATGTTTGTATGTTTCAACTCACTAACAATGCAGGATGTTTCCCACTTGGTCATTTTTAGAAATCTTTCTAAGTTAGTCAACCAGAAATTGTGATTTTTGTCTAGCAAGATTGTAAGAGACATATCATTGGAATCGCTAAGATTCCACTTTATGGAAATCCTTCTCTATTAGAGCACCATCTCCTCTGTAAGAATTAAGTCACAACTCAACTTTTGGGAAGTGAGGCATAATTGAGACCAAGCTTTACTTTCAAGATATGGCAAATTTCTAAATTCATAGTGTTAGATCTTTAGCCTTTAATGTGACAGAATTTTGGCTAAATAGAATCTACACAAACACTATTGACTGTTTTACCTATTTATTAATTTTCCTTCCGTGCACCTAATCAATGGAAACGGGATGTCTGAAGCACTCTGAAGGGATTTCTACTCTAGCTGACATTTCTAGCATAAATGAGTTCTAGAGCGGAGGAGACTTAGCTCAGCTAATTCAGAGGTGAACATAAAAATTTCTGGAATGGCTTGGGAGAGAGTGTGGTGGAAAAACGGGAAGAATTTTGACCAGACATTTTTAACATCAACCAGTTGAGAGATTGGTATTAACATCACAACAAAGTTTGGGTGTAAGTAATAGGGTTTTGGAATATTTGTAGATCATCTGATCAACTTGAGAAGTGAGATCTCAGACTCAGGGATCCAGTTGATCATGGACTGTGAGGCAGATTCTGTTTGTTTGTTTGTTTATTTATTTATTTATTCATTCATTCATTTATTTTCCCTGAGGTAGGTCTTTGCTCTAGCAAGGCTGATCTCAAATTCTGTATTTAGGGTAAAACTGAGCGCATTTAAATTTCCTTCAACTGTTCTGTTCCAATTCATGTTCCCATGATAATAGCAGAGAAAGTCTTTTGTGCTGTTTGTATAGATAAGAACTGGGTAAGAACACAATGGCTTGCTTTCTTCATATACTCACTAACAATTTACATTTTTTCCTCTTTATAAAGTTGGGCTGTTGGATACGGAATTTGTGTTGCTATCCACAAAAACAAAACTACACACAGATAAGTCATTTTAATGCTCCGAAATTTCAGCTACATTTTCCTACATCATTAAAGCTTTTATTGAAAGTGTGCCTTTGCAAGCTATTTTATTTTATTTTTTTATATTTTATTTATTCATTTTCAAGCAGATACAGAGATAGAGAGAAAGAGAGAGAGAGAAAGAGAGAGAGAGAGAGAGAGAGAGAGAGAGAGAGAGAGAGAGAGAGAACTCACCAGGGCCACCACCTTGTGGGTCTGGCTTATGTGGGTACTTGGGAATTGAACCCAGGGCCTTAGGCACTGGAGGCGAGTGCCTTACCAGCTGAGCCATCTCTCCGCCCTGCAAGCTATTTTAAAGTGGAAAAGATTAATAAACCAGCCATGATAGATATTATCCATCATCAAGCCACTCCCTGTTTTGGCTTCTGTTGTTTCTCTGTGTATATTTTCCTATAAGCCAGATCTTGCAATATCATCAGCCTCATGTACAATGACGTAACACAGAAATTCACTCATATATGAAAAATACTTCCATAAAGATTGTGGGTAACATTTATTTTTTTCTCTCTTTTACCAAGTGTTCTATAATGAGGTTATTTTTATAAATAACATTAAGAAAGCACCATACCATGTTACTATGATGTCATATATTTTTTTCTATCACTCTATCTAAAAGATCGTGTGCTGATTGATGCTCAGGAAGAAGCATAAGAATATTTAGGCCATATAAGAATTTCTATATTTGTAACATTTTTCCATAAACCTGAATTAAATTTGAATTCTGAAACTATCTTTTACTAGCCACAGATGTACTTTGATGAGAATTTTGGCTCTAAGAAATAAATTCAGAATTATTTCTTTTATCTTACTGAATTAAAAAGTTATAATTTGGGACTGGAGAGGTCGCTCAGCCATTAAGGCACTTGCCTCCAGTGCCTAAGGCCCCAGGTTCAATTCCCCAGGACCCACATAAGCCAGACACACAAGACGTTGGCCCTGACACTCTCTCTCTCTCTCTCTCTCTCTCTCTCTCTCTCTCTCTCTATATATATATATATATATATATATATATATATATATATATATATATATATCTGCTTGAAAATGAATAAATAAAATATTTTTTAAAAAGTTATAATTTGATTGTAAGCTTTCCAACTCTCATGTTATATCATCTAACATGAATAATATTTCTGAAAATTAGTCAATGTAAAAGTGATTTGAGCTGGCTATGGTGATGCACACCTTTATTCTGAATTCCAAGTCAGCCTAGGCTAGAGGAGACCCTACTTCAAATAAGACAAAAATCAAAAATAAAGTGATTTCATTGAATAGTATGTATTTTTTTCTTTGCTTGAGGTAAAAAGTTTTGTTGATTCAGTTTTAAAATACATTCAGTTTTCTGTGTTTTCATTCAGCTCTTAACGGCATAGTCATGGTTCATTGAGGAAAGTATCCTGGGAATTCAGACCTCTGTGCGCTTTTTGCCAAAATTGTAATGTGAAATGAAAGCCAAATAGAGATTATTTTTGTACAGCTACAAAAGTTAATGGCTACACACATCAGATATTCTCCCAAATAATCTTAAATATAAGTATATAACATTAAACATGTTATTACTAAGAACCATAGGACTTGGGTGGAATGTATTGTACATGTGTACATGTATCTCCTAAAACCTTCTATGAACTCAAGTAAGCCTAAAGCACCTTCATGAATGCTTCCGTAAAGTTGGGCACAGACTCTTCTACTATACATTTTATATTTCCAGCAGAGATAGAACTAAACCTAGTGAAAATGTAAAACAGATGGATTTTCCCCCCATGGTCTCAGAACTCTTGTTAATTGATGTTCCTGGAACACGTTAGGATGTCACTTCTTCACCCTCTCCAAACTTCTCTTATCTGGCCACAATGTAACAAAAAAAAAACCTTGTAAATTAATTTCAGGTAAATGATCGATAACTTAATAGATGTAACACAGGGTGCCTGGCACACTTGAAATGTGATAGAAGAGTTTATAGGTGTGTTAAAAATAAAGCATACAGGGCTGGAGAGATGGCTCGGTGGTTAAGGCACTTGCCTCCAGCACCTGAGGCCATTGGTTCAATTCCCCAGTACCCACATAACCCAGACCCACAAGGTGGTGGCCCTGGTGCTCTCTCTCTCTCTCTCTCTCACTCTCTCTCTCTCTCTCCTAGAAAATGAATAAATAAAATATTTTAAAAATAAAGCATACAGATTCAAGGGCTCTACGTTCATTGATTGATCTTTAACTTAATTGACTTTTTGACCTTGAAAAAGTCCCTTTTTTATCAAATTCAGATGATGAAACCTACCTTGTAATGATAATAGGATCCATGCGGGCTAGATTTTCCCTTAGAACCACACAGCAGGTGCTCCGGAGCGGGCTGGGATAGCATTGCAGACAGTACCTGTAGCCAGCAGAGAATTAGATTAATTTCTGATTGATCTGACACTTTGGTGCGTAAGTAAACAGCCTTTGGGAGTTGTCCCAGGATTGTGGGTCAGGGCTCTAAGGTTGTGTACGTGTGAGTTACCTACAACCTTATCGAATTGAACAATCTCTCTCTTTTTTTAATTCATGCTTACTTAGGTCCTATTTTCTTTTTCTCATGAAAGACAGAACCGTGGGATGTGAGGACCATGAGAGAGTACTGTCCAAGGTTGTTTATGGATAGCTGTCCAGTTTAGTTCTTCCCATGGCTGCTAATCTCCCCAGTGCCTCGCTGTGACCAGCGATGATGTCTGGGTACTGTGGAGCTCAGCTGATGAACACACTTCTTAAGCCTCCTTCCCTCTGAACTCGGCCAGAAAGCTTGGCCTGAGTCTAAACAGATGTTTCTGGTGTTTAGGCCAGTGGAGTTTATAGAGTGTGTGTTTATCTTTCAAAGAGAATGCGGAGCTCTCATTCAGTCTTGAGATCCAATCTTTCCGGAGGTTGGACTGCCTAGAAAAGTTGGATCTGTCCAAGTGGATGAGCACATGCAGTCATCCGGGGGTTGTCAGAAGAGATAGCCGTTTACTAGTTGGTAGGAAAAAAATAAAACACATGGAAGCTGTTTTTTCTTAAATTGGTTGATATTTTAAAAAAAATATCTTGGAAAATACTCTGCATTTTAGGCAATCTTCAATCTGATGGATGCAAAGAAATCATTCCTCATGTCAATTTAGTAGATGTGAAATCTTAGATCACATTTTCCTTCACATATTTTAAATGATGGTTTCATGTATCGTTCTGTGAGTCATCTCTGATTTGCAGTGCTGTCCTCCAGGAAATGAAGGTTCCTCTTGTCCAATTCCACAGTTGGCGTCTAACAGTTTAGCAGGGAAGACAGATATGCAAGTTAAGAAGAAAGCAGTGCTGTGAAACACACACACACACACACGTACAAATTATATGTATATTTAGGTAGCTTTATTATTTAAGACATTTGTCTGGTGGTTAAAAAACATCAGATCATGTTCTTAATTAAGAAGAATTCAAGAATAAATGGAAGAGAGGACCCTGTTTTTTACTAGAAAGACATAAAGGTGTGAACGCGATTCCTCTTGACTCATATCCATAACGTGTCTGTCGCTTCACATGACAGGCCTAGCAGAGGGGCACGTGTGACCTGTCTTCACAGGGTCCTGCATGTGGTTCAGTGCTCAGAATTATGAATGTTTTGGGATAGAAGGCCTCACATTTTCACTGTGTTAGAAATCATCACACCATGATGGGAGATGGAACAAAACTGCAGGGGTGGTTGGGAACGGCTGATGGTGTCTGGGGCTGAGCAGAGGTCCAGTCGTCAGAAGTGAATGTGGGGAATTATGGTGCAGGACTGTCCTTGGAGGCCCGATGATTCGGGCAGGTGTCAAGATAGCTTTCTAAGTAAATTATTCTCAGGGCGGGAGTTTTAACTGTGTCTTAATTTGCCACCTACATAATATAATTTAATCTTCCCTATTGATTACGGAGGCTAGGGTAGCAGTGTTCTAGGGTTATGGCAACAACCATCACAAATTAACTCGGATGCATATGCCACTTTGTGCATCTGGCTTTATGTGGATGCTGGGGAATTGAACCCAAGGCAAGTGCCTTAACTGCTGAGCCATCTCTCCAGCCCTTAAAAACTCTTTTCTATCTCAGTTTTCTCAACCTGTTCCTTTCATTCCAGTCATGAACCTTCATGAGTTCATTGTTAATTAGGAAAAATGTATTTTCATGGTTATATGACTTGTGTCTTGAATAATGAGGTTTTGTTATCCAGGAAAAGCTAAAGTAAGAGGTGACATCCCATGTGACATACAAAGATAGAGCCTAGATCTAAGGACCTACACTTTCTGGGAATGAGGACAGAGAGAGACAAGAAACTGACACAAGGAACTAAGACGATATATAAGGACCATAAAAGACAGGAGCTTGAATGTTGTCCCCAGCAGTGGGAGTCATTGACAGTTATCATTGAAAGTGAGATGAGAAGACTTGACTTTTTGAAAAATCTCTCAGCAGAAGTAAGAAGCCTGACTGGAAAGGTTGAAAGAGGGGAGATCAGGAAAAAGAATAACATAATCCTGCAAACAATATGTGTTAAAATCAAAGTAATGGGAACAGTAAGGGGTGGGGGGCTGGATCTAGAATCTACTGAACAAGTGACTATGTAGAGGTGGGAAGTGAGAAAAAAAGGAGAAAACAGTCTTTTTTTTAAAGGACAGATGTTGGTGTCCATGTTCTCTGAGATATTAACTTACTACATATTAAGTTAACCATTTTACAACATTTGAGAATTTCATTTTCGACCACATTGAACTTTTGACCAGAAAATTCTTTGTTGTATATGGGGAAGGGACTGTCTTGTTATGACCCTCAAAAAAGATTCCAGATAATGCCAAATGTCCCTTGTGGACAAAATTGTCCCTCGTGGAGGGCAAGTAGGCTAACAGAAGGTGAGAGAGATGGGGGGTGAGTCAACCTTTCTAACATCTAAATGGGGCTCTGCTTCGAAATGATCTTAGTGTGGAGGGAGGTGGGGACAAGGAGCTCCCTGGAAGGATCTGGGCAGAAGGCATCCACTAGACTATAAGCTTGCTTGTACAGTGAAGGCAGATTTATTTAAAATGTTTCAGCAGAACAAAAACTCAAGAACAAGGCACCCGGGCTAGTATTCTCAACCGGTGTAAACAGGGAACAATGAATTCATTGAAGAGACAAGGAAGAGGAATGTGGCTGTCTGGTTTTGTCTGTGCTTGTGTGTGTGTGTGTGTGTGTGTGTGTGTGTGTGTGTGTGTGTGTGTGTGTGTGTGTGTTAATGAATGTTCATGTTCACAATCTTTCCAATTAATTATGGTACTATGCAAGGGAAGAAAATAAAAATATGGTTTAGGTACTTGCTTCCAAAATATTTAAGCTATTTTTATGGTTTAGTATCTATGAGGGATGTCATCTCACAAGTAATTTAGATATAGCATCTTTAAAAGAAATGCTTCCGTATCTGTTCTGGAATGAGTACTGGAAGAAAAGTTATGAGAGTTTAATATTTTTTTTTTTTGGTTTTTCTAGGAGGTAGAGTCTCACTCTAGCTCAGGGTGACATGCAATTCACTATGTAATCATCTCAGGGTGGCCTCAAACCTCCTACCTCTGCCTCCCGAGTGCTGGGATAAAAGTGTGCACCACCACGTCTGGCATGAGAGTTTGATTTTAAATTTTGATTGTATTTTCATATTTCAGCAAGAGTTTGTTTAATAATGCTGTAAGTTAAAACTTCAGATACATTTAATCTATGTAAATATTTTAACCATTTTCAGATAAGCAATTAAAAATAAGATCTTCTAGAGCAATGAACTACTTGGTATTAAAACAAAAATTTGCCCAAGAAACTGAGACCACTTTAATGAACCTCACAAAAATCAACCTCTAATCAACATTTTGAGGGAAAAGCCCTAATTTCTGACTAACTGAATGGAACACCAATTGTCATTTTGAAATCACAGACATCATACACGAATGTTATTGTGGTAAAAGATTCAAACCACACAGAAATATTTAGACAAAACACACGAATATGCCCTCTTCTCCGTCCACGCCTTCCCCCCACCCCATGCAACAATTCTCCACAGTTTAGTGTCAAGCTATCTAGCCCCCTGTGCTGATGCTAAGCGTGTACTGTGAACACTAGACATTGTTCTGTACCTTGTCTTTTCCTTTTCCAGACCCTGGAAGCATGGATGGATGAATGGATGGATGAATGAATGAATCTTCAGCCCAGAACAGAGAAGGCTGTCTTTAAATAATGGGAGAGTGAGGTAATGTGACTTAATCAATCCAAGATTTATCACAGAGCCTGACAGAAACCACACAGTGATTATTCAGCTACCTGACAAAAAGTCTTTGAGACCCTTCTGCAGGATGTATTTGCTGACAAGCACGTTGAATTTCAAAGTCTGAATATTTAGATTTCATAACTGGGGAGATAACATGCTATTCTTCATCGTATAGCAATAAGAGACCATGAGAGTGACAGTACTCTCTTTTGATAAAATAATTTCTTTATTGTACATCAGGCATGTTTAGAGCTAACATAATAGACATGCTTGAAAAGAAAATCTAGGAACCAAGATGAAATAAAAATATAATTAGCTGAGTTCTTATTCTCCATATCGCCTAGCCTTACTTTCCTGAGGAAAGGACTGGGTATATTTCCTAACGAAGGACTTACTTGGTTGGGGAAGCAGCTGATACATTGACCTGACAATTTCTTTATTTGTTCTATAATTCTAATTTAATTTTGTATGACTGCTAGATGTAATTAAGAGTGTCTATAAGGACACTAACTCTTTACAAGTATCTTAGGGGTATCTTCTCAAAGGATGTTAAAATCAAGTATTTTCAAGACCGATTTTCATCTCTAAACTAATACTGTCCTGAAGGCATTACTCTTTTTCTTGATACAAACATGGAGTATTTCTGTACTATCAGAGAACATTGCTCTTTATACCATATGAAAAGATTTTTTTCTTAAATTAGGCTAAGAAAGTCTCTATCACTCACTCTCATTTGTTGGACAAATTCTCACTAATAAATTGGCTGCTTCTTTCTGAGTAATTTTTCCGATTTGTTATCACTCTGATTTTATAGGTAGTCAAATCTTTCGTTCAGATCTTATTACTTACTCACCTCCTTGGACATGAACTTGCTCCTTCTCAGTGAATTAAGTTGCTCTAAGTACTTCTTGCCCAAATCAGCCCTGAGAACTGCTATCTACTCCCAGGGAGGAGGAGGGCGCCTGGTGGCCTGTCCCAACACCACAACCACTTTCTAACATGTGATCTTAGGCAAGTCAATATTGGAGCATCTTTATCTGCAAAAAATAAATAAATAAATATATAAATAAATAAACTAAAACGAGGGAGAACACTGCTCCACTTATGTCTTTGTGTTTGTTTTGAGGATGAAAAAGGAGAAAATCTATGTGAATGGCCTTTGCCTGCACAGTTCAGTAGTGCCCGACACAGCCAGGGAGGGTCTCAGGAAACATTTTAAAAGCTAATTGAATCCATGGTTTTCACACTGTTCTTGCTTCCAGGTCTTTCACATCTGAAGGGAGAGAACCTGGTTCCTGTCTTTCCTCTCAGCTTCCCCCCATCTCAGATCAGTCAGTGCCTGTGGGTGGGGCCCCACGGACTGTGTCTGAGCCTTGGGATTCTGCCAGCCTTTGGAGAGGTGGGGAACTTCCCCACTTGGAGTTAATCAAACCTCTTCTCTGGGAAATTGATTTTTGACTGGGGAGTCAAACCATCCATGTTATGAATTTCTGATCTTGAGAAACCTCTCAGGTTACAGTTATAAGTGCTCTCAGCCTGACCTGGCATCATATCTTTCTCAAGTACCCTTGCTGGGCTCTATGAAATGTATAAATGAAAAACTAAAAGAAGAACAATAAAAAATAATTCACTACCTACCTCATAGGGCTTTACGGTGTGCCTACAATAGTGTGCCTAAGACTTAATAAGCTTCCAGAAATTATTAGTTATTATTATTATTAAATGGCTTTGAAAAGTCCACAGCATACATATGAGTATCTGAGGGAATACTAGTTGTAATTTAATGGTATTAAGTAGATCAAGTTATTGTGCGGAATAAAGTAATATATATATGCATATATATATATATATATATATATATATATATATGCATATATATATATATATATTTTTTATCTGTAATAAACAGGCTGTGGGTGCTTAATAATTACATTCTATTATTTGTATCAGATGAATAGTATAAATGATGTGCTATATATTTTGTGAAAAAATTTTTAACTCAACATATTTCAAATATTTCCACCTAAGAACATGGAAGATGACTTCATTACTGTTTTGTTTGTTAACCTGAATTTATTGCCATTCTTCTTCCTCAGTTTCTCATTGCTAGGATTATAGGTGTGAGTGAGCCACCACATCTGGTGAACATGTCTTTGTTTCAAAAAGTGTCTGAACGCTATTCATCGGTTTTCTGTTTATTCTAAACATGTAGGTATGTTTCACTTTTCAATGAGCTGCAACCTAACCTTATATATTCATCACATCCCTTGGCACATATTTGTGTCATTTTGTAGAGTAGACTTCTGCTATTGCAATAACTAGTCCAGAAAGCATACTTAATCTTAATAGGTTAGAAAAGATTCCCATTAAAACAACGATCTATCACCTATTCCAGCTACATGTTTCTCTAATCTTTTGCCAACATGGCATGGTACCAAGCGTTAAAATATTTGCCCATAAAATCAGTTACAAAATCATTTTATGTATTTCTACTAGGAAACATTTTCATACATTTATTAATCACATATATTGCCTCTTTAATAAATGTATGTTTTCTTTTTTTCTGTTTTCTTTTTTTTTTTCTGAGATAGGTCTCACTCTAGCCCAAACTAACCTAACCTGGAACCACCCACTCTGTAGTCCCAGGCTGGCCTTGAACTCATAGCAATCCTCCTACCTCTGCCTCCTGAGTGCTGGGTTTAAAGTCATGTGCCACCGCACCTTGCTAAATGCATGTTTCCTCCTGTGCATAAGGGAAGACTCCTTGAGAAGCCTGAGTAATATGTTTTCTTCTTTCCTAGATTCACAATTTCTTGTTGTGAGAGAGTGAAAATGAATTCTTTCCGAATAATAACTCAAATTTGAATTACGATGAGCTCTTAACTATGAATTTCAAACAGTCCTATTCAAAGTGGGGTCAGGGGTATCAGCCTCACTGAGACAATTCTTAGACAAGCACATTAATTCTCATGCCCTTTCTCAACTACTTAATCAGAAACTCAAGAGGAAGATTTAGCAGTTATGGCTTTGTTTAACAAACCCTCTGGGTTGGTTGGGAAACATTAAGCTAGAACATTCACAAGAGAAAAAAATGAGTGATCTGAAAGCTGGATTTATACTATGGCTACAAATGTCTTCCTCAGCGAGTAGTTGACAATTAACCTTTTTATTGGTCTACTCTTATTGAGTTGCAAAGGATTTATTATGAATGTACAAAAAATGAAACAACTCTGGGCAAATATACTGTGAGATTCCAAGTATAAACATTCATGACAAAATTAAAGAGAATGCATGGTGATAAGGGGTTCGAAGGTGACCGTGGTAATAAAATGCTCAACCAAAGAGTCTTATGCTAATGGAACTCTTCTGAGTACATTAACCTGCACACACACAAGTAAGCATAAGTAATTATGAACTCATATAATCAGTGGAGGGCAGTGAAGTCAATTTTATGGTTGTGGTATGATATTACACTTTTGTCAGTTTTTAACACTGGGGGAAGAGACTGGTAAGGTTTACGAGAGACCTCTTTTTTGTCACTTCTTTATAAAAAAAAGTGATTCTACAATGATCTTAAAATTTAAACAGTGATGTTGGTGATGACTGGCGATGACAGATTTAACTGTCACCAGTTAGCACAAATCTTAAAGAAAACTGAAAACAAATAGCTCATGGTCATTTGCACTCTGAACTCTTAGTCACAAGGTAAAGGAATAAAAAAAATCATAGAATTATTAGTTAAGGATTATTTAAGATATTTTATTTATTTGCAAGCAGAGAGATAAGGGGACACATGCACACCTACACATACACAGAACTGGGGGTGGGAGAGAAAGAGAGAGAGAGAGAGAGAGAGAGAGAGAGAGAGAGAGAGAGAGAGAGAGAGTTTGAGTATACCAGGGCCTCCAGCCACTGCAAACAACTCCAGATGCATGCGCCACTTTGTGCCTCTGGCTCTACGTGGGTGCTGGGGAATCGAACCAGGGTCCTTGGACTTTGCATGTAAACACCTTAACTGCCAAGCCATTTCATCAGCCCCAGTTCAAGGATATTTTATTTCCAATTAAAAAATAAAGATTGGAAAAAAGAGTATTTTACTTTTTCATCAAGCAGTTTATTTGCATATGTTCAGTCATAAATCATATTAATTATTTCTAGGTAATTATAATCTGCAAGCTGTCATACAGAAGCTTGTAAAGGAAAAGTAGCATATATTCTAGTCAAAGTTGAGTACATTCTTATTTTCATGCCAATTCTCTCTTGGCAAAGTAACAATTGTAACTAGAAAACATCAGAATGTAATTTCTGAAGAACAGATACAAAAGGAACAATGGGACTCAGAGCCACTCAGGATTGCCTAATAGCTACTAATTAGAGTTGCTCAATATTCCCAAATACCTAAACACTTGCACCATTAAATAAAGAGTTCAAGTAGAAGAGCCTTTATTAATCTTTGGTAAGTCATCACAATTTCCACACGCTAACACACTTGCCCTTATCAACAATCTGAAATTTTAAATAACAAGACCGCTAGCTTGTTTCTTTTTCTCTTCAGAGGTCAACCAGAGATGGCATTTATTTGATACCTAGAAGAAATCTTTATTTTTGCCTCTTCCTGGAGCCTTAATAAGAGGGCCACATTGATTTTAACTTATTAGATAGAAGATTCAGAGGGGGACAGGACATTTATTCCACACTCAGTTTGAACATTGTAACATTTTTTAAGTATCTGTGAACTATTAAAATAGCCAAACGAAGTTAGAAGTTAGAAGATGAAATTTGCTATACATTTATTTCGACTTTTAGAAATAATTGATGTATCAGAGTAGGCATTAGTGTATCTAATCTCTTCTTTTAAAACCTTCCACAAACGTGTGCCATGCCTGGTATTAAGATTTATCATTTTTATAATCTTAAAGATATGTTAATTCCAAAAATGTTCTATAATTTAAAAAAGTAAAATGTTACATACAGGTGAACCCACCATATAATTTATAATTGAATTTCTTCCTTGTCTATTTGTCTGCTCATTCCCTTCAGTGTCCTTTTGTATAGGAGGAGGATTCCATTAGGGGTGGAGACTGGGTGATCACAGTGTAGAAGCCAGAGGAGTCCCTGAGCTTTGGGATGAACTGACTTCCTGCTGGATTCTATTTTCAGAAATGTTTTAGAAATACATTTATATGGTATGTAGCTTGAAGAGAACAGTTATTCAGTCAGAAAATCCCATATTCTAAACATTTGAGACCAGATTTATTGGTCAGCCTTTGAAATGCTCATAGCATTTTGGGAGTCACTCTGTGATGAGTCAAGCGTCTGCACAGAATTCCCTCCCCTTGAGTGGGAGGTTTCTAGTTAGAGCTACAACCTAGGTGCTAAAACTGATTGGTCAGATATGAACCAATCAGCTGTCTCTCTGACTCACCTGGGGAGAACTTAAATTAACTTTCCTAGAAGAAAGTGCTCTCTTCCCCACATGGCAGGCTGACAAACTGACCTCTGAATCTCCCATGGAAAGGTAAGGCCTTTCCCTACCCCAGCCTAATGGCTGGGGTGGGGAAGGCTCCAGATTTTTTCCCTCATGAACCTCTCCTTCTCATGATGGGAGCCCTCTGTTATCTTTTTTTCTTCTACTGCTTGTGTAGCTAAACAACATAAGTTCTGTTAAACTCTCCACGTTTTCTCCCCACACTGGTGGCTGGAGAACTCTGTAACTCCCCATGTTCCCTTAAATAATAAAGTCTCCCACTATACCTTACTATCTGGTTGTCTATGATTTTAATTCTTTAACTTTGTAGACAAGAATCCGGGTACTCCTCAAATTTTGGGGTGCATTAGAATTTTGCTGGGCATTATCTAAATTCTAACCCGCAGCTCACCCCGTTACAACTCCACTCCTCAGAAGCATAGAGATTCCTAACAAGGGAATTTAGGCATCTTTCAAAACCATGAGGAAAAAGGCTTTCTTTATTGTTTCTTTGGACTGAATCACAACACACCACGTTGTCAGGGAACAACAACAGCGAATGTTATCCTCTCCTTAAACACCTCTCCAAACAGACCAGTGGGGAGTTCTGGAACTTTCATAGAAATCCTATGCTGACCAGGAGAATGCTGGACTGAGTGCACAGATAAGTGTCTATGGTCACACAAGTTCAAGTTGTTTTAGTTGCAGCCGACTATCAGGCTGCTGGGTGAGCTAAGCAGTTATAACTAAGCCAGGCTTCTTTTTAGATTTTTATATATTTTCACAGGACCGCTCTTCAACCCTTGGGTCACTTAGGTATTCATTCCCATGTTTCTTCTAAAAGATTTAAGTGACCAACTTGTCATGTATTTCCAATGAGGCCAATTATGTGAGCTGATTAAAAGCCTTAATATTTTGGGTGCAGGATCAAGGTCCCTGAATGATAGCCTGCCCTTAACTCTGCAGTACCTCTTCATTCTCCTGTCCCCAAAATAGCACTGTCCTTCTGAGCATCATTGTGACATCTGATTGCCATCATTACCTCTTACCATTCAGAGTTCTCCTCAATCTTAACTTATCTGGTCTTCAGGATCTTTATAAACAAAATTAAGGCAACAAGTTGAAAGAAGCAAAAGATGTCAGACAGGATCCTGATTTATCTAGGAAGTGACAAAAATTCTTAGTAGTAGGTGATAGGAAAAAAATCTCCAATATTTTGGAAATCTCCTAGATTCAAAAGAAGTCAAGAAAGAAAATACGTTTGTGCCTATATCTTTCTGGGTGTAAAAAAAAAAACAAAAACAAAAAAAAACAAAACTAGACATCTGTGTCCTTCTTCCTGGTTCCCTTGAGTTGAGGGGAACCAGCAGCTCTCAGGCAGAGAGGAGCTTTCCTACTTCAGACTTTTCCCTTATCTCAGCCTCTCTGTCAAGCTTTCCTCTATTTCTGTTACTTTATCTAATTTGCTAGATAAGCAGAGTCAAATATAAACAAAAAGAGTTGCCAAAGAAACAATAGAGGCTTTGTCTCTCTCCTGAATTCCTGCTCAGTAAGGTCGTCCAAATTAGAATGGGTGAGTCAGCCCTCTCTCTTTTGCATGAGGAGCACCTGTTACCCACCTTTGCAGAAGGGGAAAGGGCATACTTCCCAGATAGTGAGCCAGATGCCAGCCCTCCTCAGGACTTTTGAGCTATACACACCTGCTGGTAACAGCCAGAATATCGATTCCACCCCTTACGCTTCAGTTTAGGTCTAAGGAATCATGAGGCTTTGACTGCCTCAGAGCAAAGATCTTATTGGACTGAACCCCTCTGAGTAATTCAGGTACTCAATGCCAACCCTTTGTACACTAGAAGGAGACCCGGCACACAAGAACTGTAAGCAAACACCTTGATTATCAGCAATAAAAAGACAACATCACAAAACCTCATTCATTCTTTGCCATGAGAAATTTTGAGTGTATACCACCATTGCCTCGTCACAGAAGATTTATATTGCCATACAGTTGCAGTTTTATTTTATTTTTTAAGAAGCACAAAATTCTGGGCTGGTTGGTTTTCTCATGTGACATCCATAGTAGACAGCTGAAGGCTGAAGGAGCCCATTTCTCTACAAATGTTTTCAATCTTTGAAATGGGATCAATGACATCTATGAGAATCAGATGAAGAATAAAGAGCCAAACAGAGAACTAATGCATATGGACAATTGCAGGCTGATCTGTGGAAAATCCATTTTTTTTTTTGCCAGTCCTTTCCATGAAGCAGATAAATGGGTTCAGCCCATCATTGCTTGATGGCATTGGTGATGCGGAACACTGTCTCTGCTACTGGCCAACCTGAACCCAACCATTCAGTTATATATTCCTTTAGTCATAGTTATTCATTCATTTAAGAAAATATTCATTGAAAACTAAAGATAATGGGATGGACGCTATAGGAAATTATGTATGTAAGGGTTTGATCCAGGCGTTCTGAATGCTGGATCCCCAGCTGATGGCAATTTTGGAACCTTGCTAGAGCTGTGTTGTTGGGGGAACGATTATGGGGGTTATAGCCAGCTTCCCGAAACACTGGTTTGGCACACCTTCCTGGCACTGTTTGCAGTGCTGTGCTGGAGGTGATGTCCACCCTCTGCTCCTGCCATCATGGAGCTTCCTGTTGAGTTTGTAAGCTAAAATAAACCTATCCCTCGCATCAGCTGCTTTGGTCAGGTTCTTTTACATGCAGTAAAGAAAAGACGTATGTATCAATCACAGAATCCTGCCTAACAGCTTCCACATCCAATATTATGTCTTTCAGTGTCAACCTCAACAAACAGAAGAATAAGTTTGCTTTTCATATGTCCTCCACTTCCAACCAAATTTGTTCTTGTACCAATAATTTTTATCTCTGTCACTAGTGAACACCACCCACTTTGTCAACAGAAATACTAGCCTCAAAGTCATTTTGCATCCTTTTGGCATCTTCCCCTCCATCCATAATCAGTCGCCAGCACCTTCATCTCTGCCTCTGATTTTATCTCCGGTTCTCCACGCCCTTCCTCTCTCCCTTGGACATAACAGAGATAGGATTCTATCCAGCCTCTCCTCCAGCCCTCACTTCTCCTTTCGCTGTAATCTGAGGAGAGTGCTAAAGCGTAATGAGATCATGTGTTAAATTACATAAGACTTTACCTAAATTCTTAGGACTCTTTTATCTAAGGTTGGAATTGTGGTCTAATATCCACAAGGGACAGCTGGAGGAGCAGAAAGAGCAAAACCATGTAAGTCATTTTTAAACTCAGGATGAAAAAAAAATGTAAAATTAGTAAAAACAAAACAAAACCTAAAAATGCAGGGCCTAAGTTCATTACTGAGCAAGATCCGTATAACCTGAGTGTCATCTATATTAATGCACCTTTTAGTTATTAGGTATTTGAACATTTTCTTTGATTCAATTTTACAGTATTAATTTGTTGGCAAACATTTTTTAGATATGGATAAAATCTAAAAGACATTTCTTCTTTTTTTTTTACTTTCAAGTTCTGTTTTATGTTGAACAGCATATGGAGATTAGCAGAAATAAATAAACACAAGGTAATCCCAACCCTGGAAGGAAATTGTAAACTCGTGTGGGTTTAAAACAAGCGAAACAAAAATCTAGAATTTTGTCAATTAAGTAGAAAATTTAGACCCCAGTCACTTTCCTCTTAAAGGGGCATAACCAACGCATGAATAAAAGGGATATTTAATTTGTTTTGCTTAATTTATTGGTTACCTACTAGAACTAGAGGCCACAAAACACTAAACAAAAAGCAAGTATTCATGGGAAATATTCCACATGCAAAACATGCCTGCCAAGAAGCCAAACAAACCACAGAGAGCCAATAAAAGTAAAGGCTCTTACTTCACAGTCCAAATGCCTCAGGACTCAAACTGAGTCCAGGGGAGAACATCTCACAGCTGTAAAACTCCCTCTTAGAGAGACTTTCTGCCAGTCCTAAAATTCTGTAGCACAAATCATTACCTAGAGAATCACCTACAACCTTCTTAAATAATGAGGCGAATGAGCAAGAACGCTGTTATTTTTAAAGGCTGCTACTTTGCAGTGTTCAGAATTTTCAAACTCTACTTTCCTAACTGTGGTTGAAGGTCATGCAGCTTAGTCAGGAAGAGTGAAATCCAAGAACTCATACCTTTAGAAGACAAACAGGTACAGATAAGGACTTGGCTGTGGCATCTTGAGTTGAAGTGTCTTCATTAGTAATGAGAATAATTTAAAGTGTGTCTGGCTATAAAACTGTAGATGCAGGCCATTTTTGAATTCTGCAGTGTGTGCACAAACATTTATCTTTTGAGCTTTTCTTGTGTATATTATAAGCAGGATTTCTCCCTGGTTTGAGGATTAATTATTAATATTTTAAAGGCAGTTTTGCCAGTTTATTTTCTGTTTTATTTTTTAACTTTTTGTTGAGAAGTAACTATTAACTGTTTTTAATCTATTGCTAATGTTTGAAAGGCAATCCTACTGCAGATATACATAAGGTAGAAAATAAGCAGTGTGGAATAAAAGGCAGAGTGAGAAATATTTTTAATTTATTTTCAAGGAGATAGAGAAAGTGTGTGTGTGTGTATGTGTGTGTGTGTGAGAGAGAGAGAGAGAGAAAGAGAGAGAGAGAGAGAGAGAGAGAGAGAGAGAGAGAGAGAGAAAGAGAGAGAGAGAGAGAGAGGTACTGGAGAATTGCATCCCTGGCCAGAGGGCTTTGGAAGCAACCCTTTGTGACTGCTGAGCCACCTCCTTAGCCTCAAAGAGAAATTAATTTATGTAATAATAATAGATATAAATTTAGAGAGGTAGCATATTCATTTTGAAATTGTCAACATATGACTCGTGTCTAATTCAAAGAGGAGAGAAGGCTGAGAACTCTCGAATATCCTTACACGCCGGGCATCACCTAACCCAAAGTCATAAAGGTAACATCATCAGCAATGACACACGCTTAGCTCATGAACATTCTGATGTTAAGACAGGAACATCAACCCACCTCTTGGGATTCTTCCCTGAATTTCATTGCCTCGGTCTAATCAATTTGAACCTATATAAACCCAGATGTACCAATGTTTTGAGAGATGAACGCTGGTTGTGTAAAATGGTCATGTGAGGGGAAGGTAGGTTAAAAGACATAAGAAAATATGTAATATTTATGTAAATTCAAATTCATATTCCCCTCAAAAATGTTGATCACACACTATAGTCAGGACAACCTCAAATTGAAAAAGCATGAGTGTTAGAACCAGAATATCTTCATTTTTGAACTCTAATTGTCATTTCACAATGGTAACTCTCAGGTTCCCGAGAATGACCCAGATCATCCCTGAAGCGGTCCAAGCCCTGATTCAAGGTGAACCAACCTGCAACCCATACATCCCGATGATACCACTGCCTGATAAGTACCCCTAGTCTAGTCTGTGAGAGAAATTCATCCTGACCTGCCTGCTCAGAGCCCTTCTCTGGCTTTCTGGGAATAAAGCCTGTCTCAGTGGTTGATGCTTCCCTCTCGTTTTGTTTCTGTTTAAGCGACTTTGCTACTTCCTTTAATGGGCAAATAAAATATAGTCAGTTCTTAGTTTATTTTACTATTTTATTTTTCTTTCTTTCAGCCCAACTTTGAACTCTTGATCTTTCTGTCAGAACCACCACCATCCTCAGCACAACTCGTTATTTAAAGTTTGGTTATGAGTGTAATGCTTGAATATTTGTGATAGCCTATTTTTACTAGAAATGTAAACAGATAAAACTTTTAGATTTACATTTAGGTATACATAAAAACAATGATATGTGAATCAAGAAAAATAATATTACTGTTTTTCTTCTCTAATTTATTAAACACTTGCAAGATAAAAGGGACATTTTTGTTATTAAGTAGAAGTTTTATATGGACAAATCATGAGTTGATATCATCATTTCCCTCTTCCCTGCCCCCATTCCACTGACATTTTAAAACATTAAATGTATTCACTTTTTTATTTTTTAAATATATATTTATTGTCCATAATGAGTTACATTATTTAGTGGGCAAACAATGAGTTGTTATCCCGATTTCCCCAATTCCCCCCCTCCCCATCCCTGATCAGTTGGATATCCTCCTCCGTGGGCTGTCTGTATAGTGTGGCCCATCTAACCCTACCAACCAACCGTAGGCCGATGGCTGAGATCCTGGCAAGAGAGGAGCCACCACAGTCATATCGGGGAGGATCCATAGGGAACCCAGCAGACAATGACAGATGAACAAGGGACCTATAACCACAGCCATTCAATCAACACAGGATAGGCCATTGAGACAGAAACCAAGGATTTTCGACACAAGGACCCCTAAGCTCACAACATTAAAGCAGCCTTAATACTCACCCACCACGACTCAGGGAACTAAATGTATTCACTTTTAAAGCCATTTATTCACAGAAAACTGGGTTGTCAAATGAAAAACACAAGTAGAAACACAGTTAAGAAAGCTTCCTTGTAATAGATAAACTGGTGGGCCCTTCCCCACACTGTGCCTCAAAATATAGTTTAAAACAGAGTGTGCTTTTAACTTCAGTTTACTAGTTGATCCCTTGCTGAATGGCTTTAGTGAATATAAAGAAAGAGGTGGAGACCCAATGTATTCACTGATGCCATGGAGGCTCCATTTCAAAAGAAAACAAAAATAAAAACTATTCCCCTCTGCAGAGAGATGCCTAACCTACTTCAGGGAGGCAACAGAACAGAAGAATCCGAAATGAATGGACCGGAATGGAGGAAGAGTAAATGCCTCAGAAAGCACAATGCTTTTAGACTGTACCACGCTTTTAGACTGGCAATGCTAAGCCTTTTGGGACATGAAACTTGGCATCTCTCTTCACTAAGGAAATAAGGCATTAAATTTAAACATAAAAAGCTGACAGCCAGAAAATTTATTATCAGACCTGGAACCAAAGTGCCATCCTTGTGGCGCTTGGGTAATAATTCTTTCAGCCACACCTTGCTATGTACTAAATTCCGTGGGTCAGAGGATGTGTTGAGTGAGAAGGCATCTTGTTTCTGAATGGGTTTTTTGAGAAGGAATGGAGAAGTATTCTGGTTCCTTCACTCCTATTAAGTAGTTGGAGATTATGGGAATGTCTCTAACATAATTTGATAGAAAAATTTACTGCATCTTTGACGGAGTCTTGATTATTCTTGTTATAACTTTGTTTAATTTCTGGGATCATTAGGCTTGGGAATCATATAGAGAGCTTTCTTGCAGTGTTCATTTTAGGGGCATTTACTAGACAAACTCTGAGGTAACACCCAGTAATTCCCAGATCCATGTGGACCACTTCATTGCTTATTTTTCTTCTAATGGACGGACAATAGCAAAAATGATGATTCCCTTGAGGTTTTCCTTCAATAATTATTGGATATAATAATTTTGGAGCTTGGGGGTCAGGATATTTCTATGTAGGTAAGAATAGCTTTAAACTCACAACCATCCTAGCTCAGCTAGAAATAGAAATTGAGCTTCAATTTTTCTGTGATTCCTAAAATATTTTAGTAAACTAAAATAACATGTCTTTATGCCAGAAAATTTCTCTTAGAGATGTAGTGAATTGCTTGACTTATTGAAATTCCCTGCAGGGTAACATACATAGACATGTTTCCATTAATCTGAACATCAGAATGGTATTGTAATTGACACAGCAGAACATGCAATACTTTGCAAATGCCTGGATTTTCCTTTTGTGCAAATGTAAAAAAAACATTTTGCATATCAAAATAATTCAATATTATTTTATTTTTTGCTTCTTATCATTAATATTTTATTGGATTAAAGGTGAGTTCAAATATCTCACTACTATTTCTTTCTTATATTCATTATCTATTGAGCATATGCAAATGTGTATGTATAGATACATATACACATGTGTGGTACATATACAAGAACAACAGAATTGTGTAATTAATGTATCATCTTTTTGATTATAACATAATCAAAGTAACAAAGAAAATGAGCTAAAAATTTTATGGTTGTGATTTTAAGTTAGGGGCACATATATTGGGACTTTCTGGGAAATTTCTCTAATAATATATATTCAGCATAGAGAAGAAAAGATAGTGAGGTGAAACAAAATTTCCCTGGTGATTCAGATGTTTCATGTCAAGTGTAGAAATGTACTTCAAAAAACACTTTCTGTTCCCGCTTTGAGCCAGATGTTTTCATGTGAAGCCCAAACAAGATACCATAGAGATTATTATTTTGGAAATGCTGATGGAACACCCAAGCCAGTGACCATGGATTCTCAGATGTCTCCCAATCTTGTAGAGACAAAAGTCACTGCCTGCGATTTTGTGTCTCTATGCATCTTTCAACTTGTGGCTCAGAGGATTAGATTCAGCTGCACCTGGCCAGTGAAATGTGAAGATTTGTATCCCTGACATTGTATTGTCACCCAATTACTATGATTTTCTTATGCCTGCCTCTCATTTTGAAGTATTGATCATATTTAATCTCAGGATGACCCACTGACATAAAAGCAAGGAAGTTTTAAGCAGAGTCATGATATGACAGGCACAGAAAGTAGACCGGAAGTGACATACTACCCTATGACAGGAACAGAAAGAAGGCTCCTTGGAGGTGATGTGTTATTAGGCTGTGGGAAAAATTCAAATCATAAATGAATTGTTCAACCAGTGATAAATGCTATTTATGCAGGTAAAGATAAATTGTAGTTACAAATTAAATAAGAACTGAACTATGGCCAAACAGACCAACATTAATAAGAGATGGTTATTGCCTTAAAGCTTCTCATATGAGGATGCATTGTGAAGATAGCAACAGAAGATCTACTGGCAAGATTTTTCTGGAAAGTTAGGAGGCTCATAAACGGCATCATCTTAGGGTAGGATGATACATCTGAGCTGCATGGACCAGACTTGCTGTGATCGTCACCAGGAGTCCATCTGAATCCACAGATTTTAACAGAATCCCAGACATCATAGAGAAGAAATTTATCATCTTCAAGGATCTGGAGGCTGAAAAGTCCAACACTGAGGGGTTTGTATTGGGCAAAGGCTGTGGTGGTGACTATCAGTAATGAAATCCAGGGTTTGTGAGAATTAATCCCAGCCCACAGACTCAAGCCCTTCTAGAACTCTCCTTGATTCATAAAGATTGATCAGCAGCCCTTCTTGGCTCAGTATCTCTCATTACAACCCATTTTCTAAATTTTTATTTGTGCGTACACATGTATGTGCGTATTCATGCCTGTGTGTGTTTGTGTGTGTGTGTGTGTGTGTGTGTGTGTGTGTGTGTGTGTTCGCATGTGTGTGCTTCAAGGGCAGAGGACAACTGCAAGTGTCATCCTTTGAAATGCTGCAGGCTCTCATTGGCCTTGAATTCACTAGTTAGGTTCCATTGGCTGCCCAGCAAGCAGCAGAAAACCTCTTGTCTCCACCTTCCCAGAGCCGGGATTACAGACACATCCTACTTGAAATTGTTACATGGGGACTGGAAATCAAACTCAGGTTCTCTTGTTTGAAACAATCACTTTTCCCACTGAGCCATGTCCCCAGCCCTGGAAGACAATATCCCAGGGAGGAAGAGAAGAGTGTTTGAAAGCCCACTCTGTGAAGATGCAAATCGAGCCTGTGAAGCAAAACCCCTCTTCATCATTCTAGACTGAAGCACCAAAGGGCTTTTGTAGGCTCCACTCTGAGGAGAAAATTATGTACAGACTTCAGAGCAATATTTATAGCTTAGAGCAAACAGGAAACATCCTTAGCCTGCCTTCTCCCTGTGGTACTCACAATCCCTCCGTGGCTGCAGCCAGCACTGGCCATTGTTGTCATCTTGACTCCGTGAGTCCATTTTCAGCTCACTGATGCTCTCCTACTGGCTCTGTTGATCTCCGTGGCTACATTCTGGCCTGTGTTTGATATATTTTTTTATCTGCTATATTTTACTTTGTCTTCTAATTTTACTTTATTGCCAAATTTCTTCAGTTGCAAATCCTTTGGCCATACATTTAAAAATAATAGGATATTTTTGAAGAGGCTGCACATAATATTCTCACTTCTCCACTGGATCATAAAAACATTGGCTGATAAAAATTCACTATATTTGAAGTCGTGAAGACTATGAGGAACTAAGATTTTGTATGAAACATAATTTCTGTCGTCAGTGTTTTCTATGCATTATCAAATGGGATATATGGAAACCATATTTTGTTCTATAAAATGGTATAATGATATGACTGTAATTATCTCAAAAAACTACAATTTAGCTGGTCACATGTCCATTATTTATAAGAATCAGAAACATGAAGATAAGATGCAGAAACCTTTGAGGAAGCCTTTTAACTCACAAACAGATGTGAAATTGTTTAATTTACAAATAGCCTTTAAACAGTGGGTAGATATTTGCCATATGCCTTATAAAGTTTCCAGCCCAAAGTGGTAAAGGGCTTTGTAAACCTTCTTTATTTTTGCCAGCAAAAATGATTTCATCCATTTTGAAACTCAGTCAATTTAAAGGTGAAACAAAGCAGCTGTGCAACCATAGAACTTGACTTCCTTTGTGGTTGAGGGGAAACAGAGAAGGGCCTGAACAGTGACATAGGAAAGCTCCACTATCCAAACTTGAAGCTTAACTCTTGCAAGAATTTCTTGTGTGCTCGTGTGTGTGTGTGTGTGTGTGTGTGTGTGTGTGTGTGTGTGTGTGTGTGTAAGTGCAAGTGTGTGTGCACATATGAGCACTTAAAGGCCACATGACATGTCAGGTGCCATTCCTTGGGTGTTTCGGACTTGTTTGTGAGCTATGATCTGTCCTTTGCCTGGAACCCACCAAGTACACTAGTGAGCCCCAGGGATCTGTCTTTCTGTCTCCCCAGTGCTAGGATTTTGCTAACACATCCAGATTTTTTTATAACATGGCTTCTGGTGATCAAACTCAGTTTCTCATTCTTTTAGGGCAAGCACTTTATAGAGTGAGGTATCCCCCCCACAGCTGTCACAGTATTTCTGATGACCAAAGCTTATTTCATCATTTAGAGTCCTGGAGTAAAGAATGACTTACACTCAATCGTCCACATTAACTAATCATGTTCAACCAACCATTTTTGAGTCCTAACAGAATTTCTATAAATTTAATAAGCAACCAAAGATTTGTTTGATCAACTTTAGGAAGGAAATAGAGAGAAAATCCATACTTTGTATATGTTTGATCAATTTTATGATAATACTGTCTATAATTCCTATATCCCCAGGGTGTGTTCTGTGCATTCCCTCCCCTAGTCTCTTCAACGTGGGGAGTCAACATGGTCTGAAGGAGTTCCTGTGTTCTTATCTCTCCTGAAACACCATTAAGGTAGGGAAACAACCCCAAGTTTCTACTCTGTTATCCTCAGGATTGATCTCTGTTCTTCTTTGCATAATGTTGAGTGTCACTTTTTTTTATATGGTTTATAAGAGTTTTGGTTCATTCAGTTAGGAAAATAAGTCTAGACCCTCTTAGTTTATGTTGGTCAGAAATGGAAGTCTTGTTTTGTTTTGAAAAGATTTTCCTTGTTTGTAAGAGCTCTGTGTAAACTTCCAGCATGGCCCATGTTGAATTTTTTAAATTTGGAACATGAAAAGAAAGACTTTTCTTTTTCCACAATATCCGGTTGTTTCAGTGCTGGTGGTTAAAAAGACATTTATTCTTTCCCATTTAATTTATTGATAACATTGTTGAAAGTCAGCTAATCATATATGTGTTTAGCTTCTTAATCATTATACTCTACAATTGACTTTTTAAAATTAATTTTAGTACTTTTAAGTTTTTAGTATAAAACTTTACATCTAGTTTGTTAGATTAATTCTTAGATATTTCAGGGGATTATTGTAATCAAATAGTATTTTGAACTTTTCATTTTCTAATTGTGACCATATTAAAGTGGATTTTATTCAGCTGTAGCAGCATTGTATGAGATTAAATAGGTATTTTACATATTTAATTCTGTCATCAATGAACAATGGGATTTAATATCTTTGGATTTCATAGTTTGTTTTGTGTTTTATTTCTTATTCGTGAACATGTACAAGAATGGAAAGTTTCTTCATCTTTCAAAATTTTAAGGAAAAATGCCTTAATATTTCACTATTGAGTATGATGTTAGCTAGACTTCTTATGTCTAACTCATATGAGATTGGAGATTTATTTCTAGTTTGCTAAAAGTGTCAATCACAGATATATGTTAGAGGTTATATAATTTTTGCTATGTTTAAAAATAATCTTGTGGCATATTTTCTGCTTAATTATTAAGCAGAGTGGCTTTCGCATATTAGAATCAATAGTGTACACACTGGATATACCTTCTGTTACTGTTGCTTACTTCTTTCCTGTTGTAATCACGATAAAATATTATTTTATCAAGATTCTGAATCTCTTTTTTGAGAAATAATCTTGTAGTTTTGCCTGGTTTTAGTACCACAGTAATTCCAGCATTTGAAGATGAATTTGGAAACACCCTTTAGGTCCTTTGTGAAAGGTATTATCTAGAGTCTGCATTAGGTGTGATACGGTTCATCAATGAGGAATTCTGAGCCTAGGGCATTCACTGTGAAAGGTTTCTTATTTTTTTCTATTTTTAAAATTTGGTTTGTGTGCATATATAGGTGTATATATGTATCATGTGTGGACATGTGCTCACAGGTCAGAGGACAACTATGGTAATTTCTTCTTTCTTTCAAACTTCTATAGAGACTGGGCATCTCCTTTTACTGTTGCTTGGGAGCTTCTGAATTCTCCTGGCTTTGCTTCCCATCGCTCTAGGCACATTGGGATTACAGAGGTATCCACCACTTTTCATTCAGTTTAACACAGTTTTTGAGGAAGAGCAAACTTGGGTGGCCATGCTTACAAACACTTTAGCTGTTGAGCAAGCTCTCCAGCCTCATCAAGTTTTATAGTTAAATTTAGTTTTATTAGTAGATAAAAGATGTGTTTAGTTTTTATAAAGTTACTTTTTTGTTTGTTGTATAATAATTTGTGTCTTAAAAGGAATATGCACAGTTTCTCCAAGACAGCATCTTCTTCCTATTCTTGTCTGTATATTTTCTCTTTCTTCAGAGTGTTTTACCTTTTTTTTATACAAAATATAAGCTTTGTATGGACCCATCATGTGTTGTTACCACAATTTCCCTCCTCCCTGCACTCATTCCAGTAAGGACCCTCTTCAGTGGGATTTCGAGTAATCGCCATGGGGTTGTGGGTTATGAGTAGGGGAGCAACAGTCCTTAGGGAATGGATGCCTCTGGATTGTCTCTCCCACCCTGTGGTTCTTATAGTTTTGCCTCTCCCTCTTCTGCAAAAAAGTCTACTTTAGTGTTGCACTCTCATCAGCTTCTGGATCTCTACTTTGGTACGTTTTGAGTATCCTCAGTGTGGTTTTTTGATTTAGTCTCCCATAAACTAATGTGTTCTGAATGATAGGTTCACAATGGTAGCAATTTGGGAAGTGGAGCCTTCTGAAGTCAGTGTATTGTTGGGGGTGGGCTTATGGGTGTTTTAGCCATCTTCCCCTTGCCAGTATTTAGCATATTCTCATGCTGCTGTTGTTCATCTGATGTTGGCCAAGAGGTGATGACCATTCTCTGCTCATGCTTTCTGGCTGGGTGTTCTTAAGGCTGTGATGCTTCCAGTCTTTGCACGGCCATTAGAAAGTCGTAGGAGTTTTAGCTAGTTTCTTCTGTCTTTCTTTAGTTAGCTTCTTGTTTCTTTCACTCTTCCTCCTACTCTGTCAGGAATGAGAGCACGATTCTCCTCTCGCAGGAAAGCTGGTCACTCTTTAGAACTCAGCTCCATAAGAGTTCCTTGCCTTCTCAGATTAATAACCATGGCAACTTAAAATTTTCTACTTATTTTGGCAGTTATGAGAGAGGTGAAAATCATGTTTAACTTTAATACCGAATTAGAAAATATTTCCCCCAAAATAGTTTCAGCAAAAGGTCTATTCTGAATGTAATCTAGAAAAAGAAAAGGCAGGAAGTTGGTTTTTCCAAAACTAGAGAAATGAGAGATTGGGTAACAAAAACAGATTTATTCAAATGAAAGGCTCAGACAACCTCATCAATTCACAGACATAATTCAGACCAATTCATTAGTATAGATGGATTAATTCAATGGGTGTTTCTTCAAGTAATGATTGAGGTAATTTATGTATGATTCTGTTGGAGAATAGGCTCAATAAATGTTATCTAGCTTTGTTAATATCTCCTCATACTATTTTTCAAAGACATGGGAATAACGTAAATTGGGATGACAAATGATTCTGGAAAACTCATCCAATCATTGTTTTGACTGCAGGCTGAGTCAGCTTGTTATTGGCTGATCAAAGACAGTGCTTGGGGCTGTGGTAGTTGGATGTAAAATGTCCATTACCAAGTGTTTGTGATTAAGCCTCTTACTTAGTCCAGAGCTAGTGGAGCCTTTGGGAGGTCGACTTTCACAGAGTGAGCCTCGAGATTTCTTTTTTTTTTAAATTATTTTTCTTTTTTAAGAAATATTTTATTTATTCATTTTTCAAGCAGAGAGAGAGAGAGAGAGAGAGAGAGAGAGAGAGAGAGAGAGAGAGAGAGAGAGAGAGAGAGAGAGAGAACCAGGGCCACCACCTTGTGGGTCTGTCTTATGTGGATGTCCTGGGGAATTGAACCAGGGGCCTTAGGCACTAGAGGTAAGTTCCTTAACCGCTGAGCCATCTCTCCAGCCCGAGCCTCGAATTTTATAGTCCACCTTCCTTGCCAGTGTTAGCTAGCTTACTCTGACTACTTCCTTCCTTCATGGTACTATGAGAAAATGTGATGTCTTGTCTGCCTGCTACCATGCTTTTTGTACCATGATGAAACTTACTTTCAAAACCATAAGCTGAAATAAACCCTCTCCTTCCATTAGATGCTTCTGGTCACATATTATTTCCCAGCAATGAGAAGGTAACTGTTACAGAAAAGAATTATGTAAATGAATATATAACCACAATGTTAGTTCAAATTCTCTTAGAAGTGACAATGCAATAGTTTCAATAACTGTGTGTAACTATTGCAATTTAGTGGAATCGTGCTTAAAGAGTTAATAAATTTATTATTGCCTAGTTAATCAATGCTTATTATATTTTTGTGAAATAATATCAAAATCATTCAACTCCTTAAAAAACTGAATCTATTTCAGACTTTTGACTTTCCCTTTCCCCTTTGAGAAGAGAGTAAGTCCACTATTTGGTAGAAATACTATGATTTATTTGGAAAAGGTATTTTTGTTTCAGTCCAAATAAATGTTTTGGCATGAATGGTATCTATTAAAGATAGCACTCCCCCTCTGTTGTAGTCAGTCACACATTGCTGGGATGAATCTCCAAACCAGGCAAAATTTGGGGGAGGAAATTATTTATTGATGTAACAGACCCAGGGGAAGTTAAGGAAAAAGGCTGGCTCCCTTTTACAGAAGCAAGCAGAGACAGAAACCCACCACCAGCTGTAACTCACAAAAATGCAGAACTGCCAGACTGGGTTCCAGCTTTTCTTTTGCATATCTATCCCTAGTATTTTGCATCCAATTTGAAATACCTCAGGGCTAGACCCCAGGAGGCCAGGCCAAAGTGACACTTCCTCCAGCCAGAGGCTGAAGTCAATTCACAATTATAATAAATTCTATTGGGGGACATTTACTCAAAACGACCACACCCTCAGTGCTGATGCTACCTGTGTGCAGACCCACACTGCCCACTGAATGCCTTACTTCCATGTGCTACGTGCAAAGGCTTTCATTTACCATATTCAGTGAAGAATAAAATATGTTACCAGATTGATCGATATTACCACTTTCATTAGAAAGTCTATGAATAATTGCAGAGAGACAAGAGTTTTACTTATACTAGTTAATTGTGGGAATTCAATTTAATGTTATAGTAAATTTGCATTTATGAAGATAAAATATAGTTTCAGGCAATTAAAAGGAAGTTTAATGTATGCTACAAACATAAAAGGATAAAATTGGAAAAGTTTTGAATTATATACTGCTTTGCTCTATTTACAAAAGAAAGCAAGAAAGAAAAAGCTATGAAATAGGTTTCTCTAGAAAACAGGAAAAAACATCCACAGTCTTACTCTGACTCAGGATGGAAGAACCCAAAGAAAACCAAGAGTACTTTACCTTTTGAATTACTAAATGATATCAAACTTAAATAAAAGGAGAGAGAGAGAGAGAGAGAGAGAGAGAGAGAGAGAGAGAGAGAAAGAGAGAGAGAGAGCTGGAGCTTCTATCCTTTCAAAAGGCACTTCTTGTGATTACAAAGCAATCTGAGAAGGTCAGAGCTGGTCATTCTTACTGGCAGACTTCCTCTAATTCTGAGATTAAATAGACATCGGCCAGAGGACTTCAGACCACGAAGAATTAGACAAGTTTCTGATTTAGAAAGATAATTTTTATGAAGGTAGTCAAGTCACTGAGGGGAAAAAATGGGTACTTTTTTTGTTTTTTATATAGGTAAATTGCCACATAACTATGACACACATTGTTATATAATTATAAGTAACAATTTTATACAATCTTTCAAACCATATTATATATTATATTATCACTTCAATTGTTTAAATATTACTTGGACTTTGCATGTACATTTTGAAATTAAGATTTTAAAACATTTAAGTTTTCTTCTTACAATTAGGTGATAAGTAGCAAAGGAATTTTTACCACTTTAATCTTTATAGTTATAGATTCAGCCCTGCTCCTGGATTTATCTGACTTTCAGGTTTTATTTCATATAGACCCCAAAGATAATCTCCATGAACCTGATGTTTGTAACTTTCTCAATAAGAGTAGAATTTTTCTAATGGTTAATAATTAAACATATGGAGTTCTTTAGGGAATGGCAGATCATTTAACTAAATATTTAAAAGTACAGTAGATAACAAATGCTTTGCAGGTCCATAGTCCAAAGGGGAGCTAAATCTAAACTCCAACTGAGATTTCGATGTACACAAAAATATGTGAAAACATTCTTCAGTAGCATTGCAATGAGAAAGGGATGCTATCAACACCACTGAAATTATGCGTGATCCCTGGAATACAGGATTTAATGACAGATAATCCAGATTAGAGAAATCCAGAAGGCGTCAAAATTCCTCAAAGGATCTTTTGTAGCCATATTCTGAAAGGTTTCAAGTTCGGTCAGTAGACAGGATGAAAGGGAGTTTGCACACAGTAATCAGAGTAATTATTTAGACTGTGAGCTAGCTAATAGGACCAGTGTGGAACTCTGGGGCCCCCTGGATGAATGAACAGAGCACTGGCATTTGCTTAAACCAGAGATCGTTTTCCTAAAGAAACTACATGTTAGCTAGCATGTCCAGTGTGACGTCAGTCGCTGGAGGGAGCAGAGCTGACTTCAGGTACACAAAAGGTCTTCACCGAGGAAAGAATTCTCAGAGGGGAAAATATGTGCAAAGGCTCCATTTCTGGAGTAATCATGTGATTTTGGCATTGGGGAAATCTTCCTACCTTCTCACGGGCCATGCATGTTAAAACGATGCCTACCTGTTGGCATATACTTACTTATCTACTGACAGAGAGTCTTTGCTTGGACAAATTTTAGTCAGCTCCTGAACCTGCTGGATGCATCCATGCCTCTCCCTTTCCAAGGCAGTTTTAGCAAAGAAAGCTGTGAAGTCAGCTCCATAGAGGCTCCTCCTCTCTCCATGTGATCATTTGCTCATCTGATCAGCCTTCTTGTCCTCTACTAGCCCTCAGGTGATGTGTGATCACCCTGGACAGAACCCCTCCTGCCATGTTGTCTTAGGAATTTTCTATGCATCAGGTCCTCCCACCTGTTTCTTGTGTATGAATTCTATCTGGTTCATCCTGTTTTATGAATTGAACCCCCTCTTTCTCTTCCACTGCATGGTCCCCTTACAATGGTCTATCTATCATGCTGGATTAAACAAAGTCATATTTACAGTAATTTCTCAGGTAACACTGAATAATATTCTCCTTGACATTATATATAGAGAAATCAGCCTACTCCTTCAGAGAAATGGATTTGGAGATCAATAACTTCCAATTTAGCAGGAAAGATGTGTTAATTATTTCATCATTTAGATTCTCTGTTCATAATTGTGACTAACTAAAGATCGTCAGAGAGTTTAAGAAAACCAGCAATCCACAATGAAGAATCAGGTTGAAAAGAAGAGGAGGATAAGGAATGGAAGGAAAACAATGAACATAAAAACAACATTCTGGTCAAAATTCAAGAAAGATTTGAGTATATGTTATCTCTATAAGAGAAGAAATAAAAACAAAGAAAAAGGCAGGTATTAAAATCATTTTTTAAAAACTTTTTTTATTGTCCATAATGAGTTACAACATTTAGTGGGCAATGAGTTGTTATCGCCAATTCCCTGCTGCCCTCCCCTCCCCCTTCCACTGGATAACCTCCTCCATGGGTCGTCTGGATCAGTCCTTGTGACAGGGGACCATGGATAGCCTAGTATTCAGCCAGGTTCTCCTGGCCATGCCTCTGGATAATCTCCCCCACCATGGCTCTCACACTCTTTACGTCCCCCTTCAGCTCAGTTCCCTGAGTCGTGGTGGATGAGTATTAAGGCTGCTTTAAGGTTGTGAGCTTAGGAGTCTTTGTGTCAAAATCTTTGGTTTCCGTTTCACTGGCTTATCCTGTGTTGATTTAATGGCTGTGGCTGTGGGCCCCTTGTTCATCCCATCATTCTCTGCTTTTTAATAAAACATATTTTCTAAAAATTTGTGATGAAAATCAATTGAAAGTCTACTTAATTAATGTTCTATTCAAAAGAAAAAAATAGAAAAACTTGTTAAAAAAGAATAAAGGATGAGACATGACTAGAATAGTTATAAATCAATGAAAACCAATTAAGTCTTTCTGGAATCTTGTTTTACAAAAAGAGTGTGGGCAAAGTAAAATGTTGAACTGATTTCATATTAAAATATGAAAATTTATACTGATCGAAGAAACGTAGTGTCAGTCTGCAGACTGAAAGATCTAAAAAAATTGGTAAAGTCCAGAACTCAAAGGAAAATAAGAAATTTGAAAGTTTCCAAGAAAGAAATAAGAACAGGCTATTAAAAAGTGATAAATATTGATTCAACAACAATAGAAAAAAAGGAAAGCGGTGCTTTCTGATTTTGAGGCTTAAGGAAAAAAATGTATCTGTAAGCAAGATAGTGCAAAAAATGATAAAAAGAATCAGACTGTCATAAGTCTACAGGCAACTAGATCTCTGTGAATACAAGGCAAACGCTAACCCTGGCTGTAGCCCTAGTCTTTGGCTACTAGGGATCTGGAGGAGAAAAATTACTGACCACTGGGCACTCGGATATGTCTTGAGGCACCAGTTAAGTCTGCCTTAAATGTCAGAAAATCAGAAACAGGCAAATATGGGAATGCATGTCTATAATCTTAAGCACTTAGGAAGCTGAGTCAAGAGAGTCACAAGTTCAAGGCCAGTCTCAACTACATAGCAAGCTTGAGGGCAGCCTGTGGTTAAATTAATAAGGAAATAAAATAAGACAAGAAAATCTACTCCATTAGTCATTTTGGTGACCAAACCGGGGATCTTTGCATTGATTTTGCTTCTCAATCATTTTCTGTTTTCTTTTCCCCACTGTCTTATTAAACTTGCGGTTGTACTCTTGCAAAAGATTTCTAACTTTTTGCAGTGAAAAGGAATTATATGAATATGAAAAAAATGAGGATTTTGCTTTTCAGCAAAATAAGAAAAACAGTGGATTGGAGGTTTTATATGTTTCAGGTAACTCAGTGAAAATAATTGTGTGTTTCGCTTCAATTCTGTGTAACACACCCATCTTCACCTTCTCATGTTCACTCCGTCCCATAGATGGAATGGTGCAACTTATGGAGAAACCTGAACAAGCAGGGCTCTTCGAAAGAGAATGGAGCCTTTTCTACCTCAATCACTTATATTCTAGGGCTTTCTATATATGTCCATAGAGAAATGATAGAGAAAGATAAGGGGGGATTCTTATTTGAGAGTATGAAAAGAGACCTTACTGAGGAGCGTGACAGACTAATTTGTCACTTGGATGTTCCTAAGGAGAGGGACAAGGGAAATGAAATCTGAAAACAATATGGTGTGTCTTTTCACTTCCAAGGCCCGTGGATTTCCATCAATTATTTTTAGACAAAGATGTTTTAAGTTGATGACACAAAGACAGAGCGAATCTATTAGTGAGTCGGCAATGGATGAGCAAGCTGTATTGAGTACACAGTGTTGCAGAAGGAAGCCCCTCATTGGCTATTCTAGGGAAGGCCTTGTCAGTACCACCACTGACGAATACCTCTGGGAATAAACTGATGACATTCACTGTTTGCAAAATACAAGTCAGCCTCTCTCAACATCTTTCTCCTATGTATTCCTTTCACATGTTTGTCATCCAATTATTTGAAAGTTAGAACCTTTGAGCTTAACAAGGCAATTTGCATTTGGATTAGGAAAATTAATTTTAAATATTACTTGTTCGGATATAAATTTTGATTATCATAAGTGATTTGGAGTCCTCTGTACCAGGTGCACTGAGTTGGACTTGACAAGAGAGCGGATCAGGTTTCTTCACTCTGATGGTGTAACACCGATTGTGAAAACTTAGCAATAAGCAGTGTTTAGTGATGAGGTGACAGCACGGTTTCGACCCTTGTCCTGGGAGTGAGGAACAGCTTTCTGACCAGAAGAAAACCTGGAATTCCCTCCCAGAGTCTGTTTGCTGAAATAAAACAATAAATAAAATAAAATTGTCTGTTTGGCAAAAATGAAAACTAACAATACAATTTGAAGCAACTGATAATGGCAGGCTTCTCATATGACAGAAATGAGAGTGACATTTAACCAGGGAGGCTTGGTTAGGATGGCCTTAGAAGATTTATATAAGACTTCTGATTCTCAGCAAAAGGCAGGCTTAAAGCCACAAGCGAAGGTTTCTTCAACTTTAGAGTGTCTTGATGTTTTACTCAAATCTGCCAAAGTAAAGGAAGCAGGGTATAAATCTTCCACCTACTAACATATTCTGGATTCATGTCATTTGCTGTTTTTCCAAAGTCTGAAAATTTCCAAGGGGAGAGCCATTAATCCGTGACTAAACAGACAGATGTAGAATAGAAAGAGAGAATGGCTCTACAGTTTTTCTCTATGTGTTCTCTTCTATCTCCTAGAGAAACAGACCGAGGAACCAAGAATGTCAGACATTGAGAACGTGCCCATCGACGACTCCATGAAGCAGAATATACACTTCTAATTCGAATGTACAAATTATATGACGGCTGCTCTTGGAATAGCCCTTCAAAGCCCTTGAGGGCTCAGAGGTTTGTGCAGCGAATGGTGAGTTGAAAATCACATAAGAAAATGTCAACAAGTCAGGTCTACTTCTCTTCGGCATGAGATTCCTGTCCTTCTATGATTTCTACCGACCATCCGAGCCACACTGGCAGATGGAAGATAAATGCATTAAGGAGACATTTGCTTGCAAAGAGACTTGCTATCTCTTCTGAAGGCAACTCAGATGGCTGTCTTCTTTGCCTGTCTGGGTCCCTAGCTTTCAGCAATTACTTCAAACAGTTCTTGAGAGGATTCATCTTCCATCATCTTCAGTCTGGGGCGAAGTTACTGGGCATTTGTGAATCATCGTAACGTCCTCCTGGGTGGATTCTCTTTACTTTCCCATTCATAAGCTTCTCAAGAGCATGGTGTTCCCTGGGAGCACAGTAGCTCTGGTTCTAGAACATTCATCAAAAGCATGCTGAATGGGAGTATCAATGAGAGGCTGGGTCAGTGGTAAATTATATCTGCTACTTTTACAATGATCTAATTTTTACACTGCAATACTCTTGGAAAAAATGTCCTGAGATTGTTTAGGTTTGCTTTTCTTCATATCATATTTGGATGACTTGAATTCTTAACAAAATAATGAGGAAATTTATGCATAGGAACAACCTGGTCAGTCATTTTTATAGTGACTCTACCACTCATGTGTTTTGCAGGATACAACGAGAGAGGTGTGGCCCATCTAACCTTACCAACCAATCTTAGGCCGATGGATGAGATCCTGACAAGAGAGGAGCCACCACAGTCATATCAGGGAGGATCCATAAGGAACTCAGCAGACAATGAATGATGAACAAGGGACCTATAACCACAGTCATTGAATCAACACAGGATAGGCCATTG
>PVHP010000238.1:0-83898 GCA_004024765.1 Zapus hudsonius
CCTTCTTTCCTTCCTTCCTTCCTTCCTTTCTTCCTTCCTTCCTTCCTTCCTTCCTTCCTTCTTCTAATCATACATTCTTTTTTATTTAGTTTTTCCATAGTGTATGGGACCCAGGGGCTAGGCAAGTATTCTACCATTAAGCCACACCCTCATCCCTTCTTTTTGCCTTTATTCTGTGAGGCAGGGTCTCACTCTAGTCTAGGCTGACCCAGAATATTAGCCCAGGGTGGCCTTAAACTCACTGTAATCCCAAGTGAGTTCTGAGCCTCCTGAGTGCTGGGATTATAGGCATGAGCCACCACATCCAGCTTTTCTTCATTCTTTTTAAGTAGACAGTATATTCAGGAGGTTCTAAATTTACAAATAGGTACTCCAGATACGTGGTTACCCAATTCCCTCCCCTTTCTACCTTAGTACAAAGCTTTTAATGAATTCTTTCTGAGTTGCTCTATGAATACGTATGTACTTGAAACATGTATTTATCAACAATATATTTATTTTTGCATTTATATATTTGTATGATTACTTGAGAGCTCTTCTGTGGCTATAGTTACATGTGCTACAGGCTGTTCATGTTTTCTGGTTCATTTAGACTTAGAGATCTTTATACTGAGGTTCATAAAAAGCCTCCTAGCCAGGTGTGGGGGTGCATACCTGTAATCCCAGTGCTGAGGAGGCTAAGGCAAGGCTATCACAAATTCAAGGATTAGCCTGGACTACTCGGTGAGTTCCAGGTCTGTCTGGGGCTGCCTAGCAAATACCCTTAGCTTCCTCATTTTTTAAAGCTACACAATAAGCAGTGGACTTGTTAGGCCAAAAGGTATGAGCACGTGTAATTTTGGCACATATTGCCACAGTGAAGATGGACCTGTCTATTTTTTTTAAAATGTTTGTTTTTTGAAACAACATAGCTCAGGCTGGCCTCAAACTCACAATCCTCCTTCCTCAGCCTCCACGCTCAACAAGACCTATTTATTTTTGAATGCATATGAAATAGCCTGGAACATTTTAGAAATATCTGGGAGAATTCGTGAATAGAATTTCTCTCTGAGACAGGTGTGACGGTGCATGCCTTCATCATGGCACTGTGATGGAAAGAGGTGGCAAAACCAGCTTGGGTGACAAAGCAAGTTCCAGGTTATCTTGGGCTCCAGTAAGACTGTCTCAGAAACAACAAATAGAAAAGGAAAGGAACAGAAAAGAAAGAAAACTGGTTGTTTGCTGGCTTCCACGTATAAATATGCACCCTTACACATATGCGTGCCCACACACACATGAATATAGACACATGTGCATTAAAAAAGAAAAGAATTTAGGGTCTGGGGAGATGGCTTAAAGGTTAAAAGCACTCATTTGCAAAGCCTGCCAGCTTAGGTCCAGCATCCACGGAAAGGCTCATGCAAAGGACTGCATGCGTCTGAGATCCCAGAGCACCTGCACAGTGTCAGGTGGAGACAGGAGGATCTGAAGCTCTCAGGCTAGCTAGTCTGATTTTCCTCTACAGTCTACAAGTTCATTGGCAGCAGCAAGAGACCCTGTCTCAAAGAGGGAGAGCGCCTCAAAGTCATTCTCCGACTTCCACGCATGTGCTATGACACACATGCTTGTACACATATGTTCACACAAATGAATTAATACATTTTTAACTGAGTATGGTGGCTCATAACTTTAACCCCAGCACTTGGAAGGCTGAGGTTGGAGGATCACTGTGCAATGCCAACCTGGGCTACAGAGTGAGTTCCAGGTCAGCCTGGGCTATAGTGAGACCCTACCTCAAGCAAAACAAAACAAACAAAAATTATTTTTAAAGAATCCAGGTATGAAACACAAGATTTGGGACCTTACTGCCAAGGTGGGGGATGGGTCCAGACCCTGTCTCAAGGAAATAGGAGAATGGATGCAAAGAGGAAGACATCTAAGGTTCTTCTCTGGCCTCTGCACACTTGTCCACAGGGTGTGAGCATGTGCACACACTACACCACGTCACCTCACAAACTGCCACACGTACTCTACATACATGTACGTAAGGGCTGGGGGAATGGCTCAGTGGTTAGGTATGCTTCCAGTGCAAGCATGGGGATCTGAGACTGCATGAGTTCAAATCTTCAGATCCCACATAAAATACCTGAAAGTGGTCATGTGCTCTCTACAATCTCTGGAAACAATAGAGAGACTCTGGCTCATAAACAAGCCAAAGAGCGATGGAACAGGACACCCCACATTCCACTCCTGACAATTTTAGGCAAGCAGCCCCTGCTACAGGAGGGCATAGAGGTTGTAGCAAGTGCATATGCGTGTACACACATCCATGTTAAGAAACACTACTGTAGATGGTACAAAGAGTCTTAGAAGTCATCTAGTCCCCCACAAACCACACATGTGCGCACACACACAGAAGCAAAATGAAAAATAAAAATAAATGTCTATTATAAAAAAAAGTTAAAAATAAGGGTTGGAGAGATGGCTCAGCAGTTAAGACACTTGCCTGCAAAGCTTAACAACCCAGGTTCAATTCTCTGGACCCCACATAAAGCCAAATGCACAAAGTAGAGTATGCATCTGGAGTTCCTTTGCAGCAGCTGAAGTCCCTGGCGTGCCCATTCTCTCTGTCTGTCTCTCTTCTCTCTATCACTCTCTGTTTGAAAATTTAAAAAATAAAAATAAATGTGTTGGGGATCTTACCACCTCTTGTCTCCCCCATGGTGTGAGCTCTCTGTACTTTCTCCTCTTTCCTTCTCTTAAAAATATAATATATATAGTCTCTCAAAACATTGAGAAAATAAATGTACCTTAAACTGGGTCTGGTGGTACATCACGTGCTTATAATCTGAGAACATGAGTGGGGCAGAAGGATCAGGACTTCCAGGCTAGCCTTGACATACATAGCAAGTTTAAAGTACACCTGGGATTCATAAGACCCTGCTTCAAAAAACAACCGTCAAAACATAAACAAAAACAAACCAACCGGGCTGGAGAGATGGCTCAGTGGTTAAGGCACTTGCTTCCAGTGCCTAAGGCCCCAGGTTCAATTCCCCAGGACCCACATAAACCAGACCCACAAGGTGGTGACCCTGGTGCTCTCTCTCTCTCTCTCTCTCTCTCTCTCTCTCTCTCTCTCTCTCTCTTGCTCTGTATCTCTCTGCTTGAAAATGAATAAATAAAATATTAAAAAAAACAAACAAACCCTCTAGGTGTGCGTGGGCCGAGCTTGGAGGAATAGGGGGGAGAGAATTACACAGAAGTTAAACGACATGAATCAGTTCCATAGAACCTCTCATTCTGGCTAGCATCCTGCAAGATATAATCATCAATAAAGAGGGACAGGGACAGTCCTGACAGAAGGTGGAAAAAACTTAACCTTAAAACCCGATAAATCCCAGGCCCCAAAGTGGGTTCTCCCCACCCCCCACAGTGAGCTGTTGTTCAAGGAGACCCGTGAGGTCCCCAAAACAATGTACACCATTGCCAAACTACTTGATTACCTGCCAGAGCTAAAAGGTAGTGTGACAGTTTTAGACAAGCCCCATCGACCCCCTCCCCTTGAGTGCGAGGTGTCTCTAGCCAGAGCTCAAACCTAGATGTTAAAACTGATTGGTCAGGTATAGTCCAATCAGCTATCTCTCTGACTTACCTGGTGGAAGTTTTAAAAAGTCACTGAAACAAAGGCCAGTCTCTCTTCTTCCACCTGGTGTCCTAGAAGGAGGACTTTCATTTTCTAGGCTCAAGGTTTCCCCACATGAACCTTTTTTCTCATGATGGGAGCCCTCTGTTATCTTTTCTTTTCCTGCCTGTTTAGTTAAACAGCATAAATTTTGGCTAAAACCTCTCCCGTGTGTTCTCCCCACACTGGTGGCTGGAGAGCTCTGTAACTCCCCATCTTCCTTTAAATAAAGTCTCCCACTATACCTTAAACTTTGGTTGTCTATAATTTTAATTCTTTAACTTTGTAGACAAGAATTCGGGTACTCCTTAAATTTTGAGGTGCATTGGAATTTTTGCTGGGTGTTATCTAAATTCTAATCCCCAGCTCAGTCCTTACAGTAGGACCCTATCACTGAAGACACCACAAGCTGTGATCACAGGACATTAGACTATCATGTGGGAACCAAGAGGAAAACAAGCTCCCTCCTTGCTATTACTCATAGTGCTGGAAAACCCTACTTGAGCTGCTAGAGGACAAAGGTCACCAACAACATGAATAAGCAGGGGACCCTGCAGACTATGAAATCAACCAAGTGCTCAAGAAGTACATACACACTTGTGCAATAGTGGCACATGACCTCTGTGGGTAACCAACTGTTCTCTGATTGGACACGAGGCCTGCTCAGTGGGAGAGAATTCCTATCTAGTACATGAAACCATACTCTGATCAACCAAAACCTATCAAAGCAGAAATCCAGAAGCTACAGAGAACTCAACACTAAATCAGACTGCCAACAGGCCTGCCATGGCTCAGGGAACATTTCGGAAGAGAGGGCAGAAAGATTGTAAGAGTCACGGAGTGGGTGGGAAGATCCTGAGGCCCTGTGGTTGGCCCCACAGGGACTGACTGAGGTCTTCATGCCCCCATAATGAATACCATTACCCCACTGAGGAGGCCCCCCAGAGTAACAGAAACTGGGGCCAGGGGGGAAAAAGTATAACCTGTTATATATAAAATAAAATAAGAAGTTAAATTTAAAAAAAGCAATCCGCTACTTCCCCTAGCTCCCCCCCCCACAAAAGAAAGAACAAAGAAAAGAAAGGAATTAATTTTGTACTGTGGTCGTTTGAATGGATGTCCCCCAATAGATTCAGGAGTTTTGTTAAAGCTTGTAACTTGAAAGAGGTGTCACCTGGGCTGATCGTAGGGTCCAGCCCTAAGGTGTTACTGAGGGTGGATCTGGAATTCCAGCTATACATCTGCAGAGAGCAGTCTGAGCTCTGCCTAGAGTTCTCTGCTGCCTCAGTGTGCTTGGTTTTGGAGGTGCTGGTGTGTGTGGTGTGTTGGCTTTCTCTTTCTGCTTGGACCTATGAAATGGGACCAGCCTCCTTTACCATTCAACTAAATCCCTTCTTCCTCCCATAAACTCGGTCTGTTTGAACGTTCATCCCAACAACTAAAGCTGATACAACATGCACCTTTAGGGTCTACCCAGACCTACTAAGTCAAGGCTCTGGGTGCGACCAGTTTGCAAAGCATTGGCCTACAGCATGGTCTTTAGGGACCCATTTCCTCCTGAGCTCATGTTCTGCCCACGAGAGAGTGTGATGCTGAAGACACTGTGGGCTGTGCTTCCCACAACCCTATGGACGGAAAATGCCTTGACATGCTTTGTGGCGGCAGAGGACACTTGAACGTGGGGAGTGGGGGCAGCGTGCACTCAGCTGTGAGATCACCTTGGCTGTAGCCTGGGCTCTCTGAAGCCAGAAAGGAGGGAGTCCAGGGGAAAGATCCTCCTCCATAGCTCTCCTCCAAGAGAGGAATCTGCTTCAGGTCCCAAGATGCAGAACTGCAAAGATTCTTAGAAACTTCCCCACCCAGCCTCTCCTTGTTTCGAATGAGAGGACTGAGCCACTGAAAGATGAAGTGGTTTGCTCAGCCAAGGGCGCAGGGAATGAGGTCCCAGGCAGGCAGGACTCTGGTCTTTATCAGAGGGGCAATGATGCATTCATTCATTCAGTTGCTCCAATTCTCCAATTTCAACCAGAATTCTTTCAACCCCACTTCCCCCATCTGCCCCCCAAACACACACACACACACACACACACACACACACACACACACACACCCCTACCTTTGGGATCCCACACTCCTCGCTCTCTCCCTCTTCACATTCCAGAGGAAGAAAGATGTGAAAGTCAGTTTTCCAACAGCCCATGGGCAGTCTGGGGAGTTGCATTTAGTTCAGACTAAAACCTCCAGGTAAGAAAAGGGTTTGCAGGCTTATCTTAGGCTTTCAGAGCAGCTGGGGGAGGCATGCTGAGAATGGAAAATTTCCAGGTTCTCCTCCCTGGCTGTATGACTGCATGAAGCCCACTCCTCCTAACTAGGAGACTCCCAGGACCTTTCCCAGCCAACACCCAACACCCTGCCTGCCAAATTTGGGAGGCAGCAGATTTAATTCTTGAACTGAGCTCTGAGTCAGAGGTGGGCCAGGCGTCAGAACCCAAGCCAGCGCTGTCAGGGGTGAAATTACAAAAGTAACCCCTTGGGCTCCTGTCACGTCTTCCCTGAAATAATTACTGAGGCCCAAAGCAGAAAAGCAGAAACTGTGGCCTTGGCACCAGGCTTCATCTCAAGGGACTGCCCTGTTCCTGTGGCTCTGAGATCCATGTGTGGGAAGCGCTGTCCTTTCTTGTCTCACTCAAGCCTCTCTGAATTGGGGAAGGGATAGGACGAGTCCCAGAGGGTTGAGTGGAAATAATGGGTTTGCCCCAATCAAGCAAACGCAAATATAATACCTGAGAACTTCTGGCTATAAAGAAAGTCAATTCAAGATCACAAACCAGCTGGAGGATTGATGTAAGTTTGAGGCCAGCCTGCTGGTCTACATAGTTCCTGGCCAACCAGGGCTACACAGCAAGACCCTGCCTCAATAACAACAAAATCACAAATCCAGCCAGCCACCCCCCAGCCTTCTATATAACCAGGCCCCTGGCTACTTTCCTGACCTCATTTTTGCCTCTCTCTTTTAAAGGCCCATAGGTTAATCACTACATCATAGATCTGGGCCTTGAGAGACAATCCCAGCTCAGCAGACAGTACTGATGAAGCTCAGTCCATCAACAGCACCTGTTAGACCCTTAGTCCCTCGGCTCTTTGTCCCTGCTGGAGGCAGCCAAGGACAGCCCTGTTTTCGTCATGTGCTCTTGTCTCCCTTCAGCACACCTTGCTGGGACAGGTGGAAGTGGCAAGTTAGTTTTGCCAAGCTGTGGAGCAGACAGCAAGAGGAACTGGGCAGCCAGAGTTCCCCATTCAGGAAGAAAGAAAGAAACAGTGAAGGAATGACGTGTTTAGTAGCGGGAGCAGACATTCAAGGCTCGTGATGGAGAGGCATGGGGGACACCAAGAAGAAGTGTGGGCCAAAGAAGGTACAAGGTGAGAGAAATTTCAGGAAGCAGAAGCTGTGAGTGGAGCTAGTATTGAGACCACGGAGCATGCATTCTGCACAATTAATAGTCACATTAATAGCTTGGTGCAGCAAGGGTCCATTGAACCCTGATTGTGGGGGTCCCTTGGGCCCCTAGATTCAGACAATATGGACCAGCTCATACCAGAGTAGGAGTCCTCTCTGTCAATGCAGAAAGAAAGCTGTCTTTTTTTCATCCCTGTTGCTGGTCCTATATATTACTTGAAGTAAAAGCACTTTTATTCTTTTCTTAAACAAAAGAGTTAAACACAGCTTTCATTTAGATATTTAAGAAATATTTGATTTGCGGGCCCGAGAAGATAGCTCTGTTGGTAAAGTGCTTGCCTCCCAAGCACAAGGAATGGAGGCTGATCCCCAGCACCCACAGAAGGCCAAGCATGGTGGGGCACCTGTCGTCCCAGTGCTGGGGTGGCAGAAACAGAAGGAACCCTGGAGCTCGCTGGCCAGTCACTAGTTTAATCTGTAAACTCCAGGCAAATGAAAGACCCTGTCTCAAAAAGAGGTGGACAACGTTCCTGAAAATGACACCTGAGGCTGTCCTCTGGTCTCCACACGAACACACAGGCATGCACACCACACACACACACACACACACACACACACACACACACACACACACACACTCTCTCTCTCTCTCCCTCTCTCTCTCTCACATGCAAAAAGGAAAGAAATATGATTTAATAATAATGTTGAATTAGGGTTAAAAATCACCTTATCAGGCTTTCTTATTAAGTCAAATAATAATGATAACAATTCATAATAATGACGATGGCTTTCAAGCACCAATCATCTCTCTGTGTTCATAGTTATGAGTTATAAAATCTGTTTCTGTACTGAACATATAGAGCATTTTTATCTCTATTCCTTCAACAATACATGATAATAACGACATACAAAATATTCTCATTGTATTAGGTATTGTGAGTGACCTAGCGGTGATTTCAAGTATAGGAGAGAATCTATAAAAATACTAATCCACTTGTGTAAGGAATTTAAGCATCCCCAGATTTGGTAACTACAAGGTGATATAGAAAATCACTCCCTCATGGATATTGAGAAACATACATTTCTGCATCTTTATAGCTATTTTTGGATGTATGTGTGTGGTCTGCCTGTGTATGTGTATGTTCCTATATGTATGTCCATATGTGGAGGAGTACATGTGGAGACCAGATAATGTCAGGTGTCTTCTTCAGGGCTCTAACACAGGCCCTCCTGGCTTCTTGCTCAGTGAACACTGGGGCACCTCTTTAGTGTCTCCATAAGTTCTTTGGGAGCGTAGCTCTATAGACTGTGGTCATCACAGCAGACCAGTGCTGACAGGTAGTGATGCTTCCCGAGTATCTGTTGACTGATTGAACCAACCATGAAGGTCCTACTTCCTCGACTAGGAGATGCTCAAGCCAGGAACAGTTTTGACACAAGAGAGTGATTCCCCATAGGGACATGCTAGCTTTCAGTATCATTTATTCCTTTTAGTACTCTGGGGAGCGAGTTCACACTATGTGGTCCAGACTGGCCTTGAACTCCCAATCCTATTGCTCTAGCCTTCCGTGTGCTGGAATTTCAGACATGGATCACTGTGCATGGCTTTAGCTCTGGCCCCTGCCTGCTTAAACTTCATTAGTTTGGAGGCCAGTGATGTTTTCCAGGAGCTACTGACTGTCCTCCACTCTCCAGGAGGCTGGGCCTGGAGGCCCCGGTCTTGGCCTTGGCCTTGACCTTGGAGAGTTTCCTGGGATGACAGCCACAAGCCAGAGCAGCAGCAGCAAGATTCGGGCCTGGCCTGCTGCTGCTGTGGTTTGTCAATTTGAGCTCTGAGAACAAAGATTCCTTTCGTGTTTTGTTTGGTTTTTAGCTGAATCAGAAAGACAAATTTGGGACCCAAAGAATTGCTTAATTCAGAACTTCTCCAACTCTAGTCATTCCTGTGCCCTTCATGGTTTTTCTTGTATGTTTGTGACACCAGCAAATGTTTGTGGACCACTTTCAATCTCTAAATGAGAGGTGTATGTGGCTGGGTACAAAAGCCCTTGCCTAGCACACACGGGGCTCTGGGTTCAATCCCCAGCAGAGGGTGGGGTTGCCCTCCAAGATCCTTAGGTGTTTAAATCTGTTGGGCCCCTTATTGCTTAAATATCTCCCCTGACTCCCAGCACTCTTAACCACAGCCTTCTGTACAAGCAGGCCCCTGGCTACTTTTCTGACCTCATTTTTGCCTCTCATTGAGTCTGCTCCAGCCCCTCCGTATTCCTGGAACATTCCTAGCAAGCTGCTGCTTCACAGCCTTGGCTCAGCCTGCTGGAATGCTTCTCTCTCACATGTCAGCCCTCAGAGATGACTTTCCCAAACACCCTGTGTAGAGTGGCAGCTCTCTTTGCTCTTCCAAATAACTTGCGTAATCATCTTGAAATCTTTCACACAAGTACCTTGCCAGAATATTGATCGGCTTTGCACTTCATTTCTAGAAGAATTTGGGAGAAAACAATAATAATAATATAATATATATGTTCTATTCAGGTCTGGTGGAACACTCCTATAATCTCAGCATTTGGAAGGCTAAGGCAGGAGGGGATCACCAAGAGTTCAAGGCCATATATATCATATATATATGATATCCTATCTCAAAACAAAATAAAATAAAACATATTTTTTCTTTTCTTTTCTTTTCTTTTCTTTTCTTTTCTTTTCTTTTCTCTTCTTTTCTTTTCTTTTCCAGAGATAGGGTCTCGCTCTAGTTCAGGCTGGTCTGAAATTCACTATGTAGTCTCAGGCTGGCCTTGAACTCACGGTGATCCTCTTACCTCTGCCTAGATATTTTTTTCTTTCCTCTCTTCCCTCCCTTCCTCTGTGCTTCCTTCCTCTCTTCTCCCTTCCTTCTTCTCTGTCCTTCTTGCTATGTAACCCAGGCTGGCGTCCTGCCTCTGCCTACTTTGTAGTGCTGGGACTTAGAGGTGTGTGCACCACACTTGGCTGACCGTTTTATGATACTAACTCTTCCAAGCACACTGTATTTCTTCTTTCATTTTATGGTTTTCATCAAAGTGTCACAATTTTCTCCATAAAGACAAAGTACACAGCTTTTTATTAGATTTCCTTCTCCAGGCATAAAATTGTGTGGCTTTTGTGAAAGGCATCTTTTAAAAAAACTTACATTACAGTAGGAAATGTTTTATGACCTCATTTTCGCTTCTAATCTTATTTGTTTGCATCTCCTTTCTGTCTTTTTATTTTCCTGATAAGTCTTACAGGTATCGAGGGAGTATTGAGGATTAATAGCTCAGAATGGAGATGTCTTTTTTTGATAGAATCAAAAGTACTGAAAAGCGAATAAGTATTATTTGCTGTTGGTATTTGTATGGAAACTTTAAATCCCTTTCCAGCTCAGCCATGTATGGGTCTCCCATTCTGAAAGCATTGGAATTTCAATTTTACAACTGCAGTGACGTCTTTGGGTTATCGGTTGCTTTGGCAGACACCCCGAGGTCTGCCTTTAGCCCAGAGGTGATGGATTATAAATCAGGAATGTGTACAGAGGGCTCCCCCAAAAGGTGGAGGATCCCAGTCTCTGGATTTGCTGAGGGGCCTCCTTTCCCACCACCTGCTACTCTATTGCTTCTATGAACAGCTATGCACCTGGAGGGGTCCCCAGGGTGAGGCCTGGGTGCTGGGAGCTGAGGGTGAGAGCCTCCCTGCTTTTCTCCACTGAGGACCAGGCTGGTGTGGGTGTGAAGCAGGAAATGGGGGTTTCTTAGAACTGCCGAGCGTTCCTGGAAGTCTGTGAGAGTTGAGACCATCTGGTTTTCTGAAACTCATTTTTGGGTGGCATTTGGGACCTGGTGGTTGACCCCCCTCCCCCAGGGATACAAGCTACACTCGGCCCCAGCTACTTGCTGATATGGAGCTGGAGAAGGAAGGCTTTGAGCCCCAGCTCTCCCAGTGTCACTGCTGTGACCCGAGTCCAGGCTGTTCACTTCTGCAGCCTGCACTGGTCAAACCAAGGTATGTCTTCTGGGAAAGACCAGCATTTTTCAGGCTCCTCCTTGTCTGGGAAACCCATGAACTGAAGAAGGCAGGAAGCCACAGACTACTGGGTGGGCCCAGCCTACCTGGGGTTACCCCCACCTCAGAGGGGAATGCAGCGGGTCTGAGTCATGGGAGATGCCTCCCAAAACAGCTTCTTTCATGTTTGCCCAGAGGTGGGTGGAGGCCGGCTTAACACCTAGAATGAGATATTTCTACCTCCTGCCATATTTCTGAGGTTACTTCTCTGGGCCTAGACAAGCCAAAAAACATGATTGTGTCACATGACCCCCACCTTTTCAAGTGTATGGGTGAATATGATGTAATATAAAATATCCTATACTTTATGTCCTACATTAATGATGCCACCGATGGTCATTGTAAATAGCTGATCACCAAATGCATAAAGACTCAAACAGAATGGGGGTTTGCCTTTCACATTCAGTTCAAGTTGGTTGGCAGGTGACTCGTTTCCCCTCAGTCCTGTGCTTCTTCTGTCTTTCCCCAGGGCTTCAACAGGCAGGAGACAAGGGGTGCAGAGAAATCACCCTCACTTCTGGAAAGCTTTGGGCCAGAAATGATACATATTTCTGCTTACATCCCACTGGTTCAAACTGCACACATGGCCACACCTGAATGCCAGGGAAGCTTGGGGTGGAAGTCCTACCTGGGTAGTTGTTACCTGGCAACAGGTTGTGCCATGGGGGAGAACTGGCACTCTGCCATGCCATGTGTGCAAGGAAAAGGTGTGGTACACAGACACATGCACACACCCCAGTCTGTTCATGGTGGTTGTGTCTGGGGAACACAGAGAAGATGACAAGACTCACTTTTAACCTGGATAAACTAACACTGTACAAGTTTAGATTCACTTTGTAACCAAGGAAAGAAAATGGAAATGGTTCATCGTACAGAGCTGCCCTAATGAGTTATCTATTAATATTTTTATTGTTATCACTATTGTTATTGTTTTGATGTTAAGGATTGAAACCAGGGCCTCCAGCATGCTAAGCATGCCTCCTACCACTGAGCCCTACCCCAGCTCCTATCATTCTTTTATCCATTCACAGAATCAGAAAGTGTCACCCCAAAAATGAATGCTCAAGCCCCTCACTCAAGGCAGACAAGTTTTATGGTGGGGGTGATATGGGAAGAAGCAGAGGTTTTTATTCCCTTCAAATATATATATATATATATATATATATATATATATATATATATATATATACATACATACATACATACACACATATATATACATACATATACACACACACATATATGTTCATGTCCAGGATGATACAAATCAAGCAGCTTTGGATGGCAAACTCAGAAGCGTCCAGTGAAATGTTCAAACCCATGTGCAAAAATACCAATGTAGTATTCAAAACAATGAGATGCCATGGTAGGATGCAAGGGAAATTTTCTCATTGTGTTAGAAGGTTTAATATTTTGCATGTAAAAAAATAAGTAATCAGCATGAAAAAGAAGAGATTTATAATTAGCACCGTGTAGGACAAAAGCAAAGTGACAAATAGCAGCCTATGCCGCAGATGTCCGGTAGAGAGATGGGCAAAAAGGCTGACAGAGTGCAGAAAGAGAGAAAAGGGAGAGCTGTGAAGGCTGGTTGGTCCTCTAGCCCAGGCAGGGGCACAGCCCCGAGCAGATCACAGCCTGGAGCAAGGCACAGCCCAGAGCAGGGGTATAGCCCAGAGCATGAGCACAGCCTGGAGCAGAGGGGCACAGCCCAGAGCATGGGCACAGCCTGGAGCAGAGGGGCACAGCCCAGAGCATGGGCACAGACTGGAGCAGAGGAGCACAGCCCTGAGCAGAGGGGCACAGCCTGTGAGAGATCACTGGAGTCTGGCTTTGGTCATATCATAGGTTCAGTCAACAAACTATTCCCGAGTGCCTGCTGTGGCCAGGACTCCCCTGGCCCCTGGAAATACAACTTGAACCAACTTGAACCTCTGGAATCTATGTGTCCAGGAGGAGGACGCTATCAACCAGCTAGAAGCAGATGACATGTTCTGTGGTGATGAGGACTTTAGTTAAACCCAGTGCAAGGAAGTGCAGAGAGATATGGGGAAAGAGGTGAGAGCTGGTCTGTTCTTTCCTGTAACTGGCCACATGGTCAAGGAAGACCTTTTTGATAAGAAGCCATTTGAGCCAAGGCCAAGAGAGGCCCTTGTGAGCGAGCATGCGAAAGTAAATTAATAAATGAAAATAGGCAGAATAACCTCCTATCAGAGGATGCTGGTGGCTGGATAGTCAGCCCTTTCTTTTGCGAATCCCTCCCAGCAGCCAGGAGGCCGTCAGTGACCATCAGTGACCACGTGAAAGCTGGGCCTCATCTCTCACCCCAGGATGTCTCCCAATTCGACCCCAGCCCCTCCAGAGCCACTCCTGAGAACCCACCCTCACTTCCCAATGACAGGTTCAGGAAACCAGGCTTAAGCCGGTCAGCACAGGAGTCCTTTGGCCATTGTCACCGACTCACACAGATAAACAGGAGGGATTTATATTTCTGTGCAATGGGAGGAGGGGGCTTTATTCTGTTGTGGTGGATGCGAACAAGGAAGTATGTTGTCACAGTTGCTCAGGACATGGTGACACGAAGGTCTCTGGACAATGCAGGAAGCCAGCTTGCAGACAGAGCCAATTCAAAGAAAAGGGCAGAGTGGGGAGACGTACAGAGAAGGGGAGTCAGAGCCCTGATTATTCCAGGCTTCGAGTTCCTGACCTTGAGACTCCTCATTATATGCCTCAAACAAGCTCCTTACTGTTCGGTTCAGTTAGGTTTGCTATTCCCTGGTGCTTCGTGGTTCTTAGCTGTGACAATGAAATTTTAGCAGCCAATATCTCCTGAGAATTATCTTGTGTCAGGGACATTGTTTGCTTATTTATTTATTTATTTAGAGATAGGGTCTCGTGTAGCCCAGGCTGGCCTTTAGCCAAGGATGACCTCCTGAGTCCTGGGATGACACCACCATGTCCAGTACTGAGGATGGAATGCAGGACCTTGTGCATTGCTAGGTCAGCACTGACTAAATCATATTTGTAATTTCATTGATTATTTGGGGCAATCTGATGAGGCAAATACAACTACTGTCTTTAATTGTAAAAGGTAAGTGATTTTCCTCAAGGTCTTATGGGTGGCAAATGCCAGAGCTAATTCAGAACTTGGTCTGTGTTCTACTTTTTAAAATATTTTATTTACATATCTGTCTGTCTGTCTGTCCGTCCGTCCGTCTGTCTATCTATCTATCTATCTATCTATCTATCTATCTATCTATCTATCTATCTATGAGAGTGTGAGAGAGAAAGAGGCAAACAGAGAGAGAAGGAGCACTCCAGGGCCTCCAGACACTGCAAATGAACTCCAGATGCATGTGCCACCTTGTGCAGCTGGCTTTATGTGGATACTGGGGAATTGAACTCAGGTTCTTCTGCTCTACAGGCAAACACCTTAACCATTGAGCAATCTCTCCACCCCTTGGTCTGTGTTCTTAATCATTGTGTAGTTTCTATCATTATGTGAAGAAGAGAGAGAGAGAGACAGAGAGAGAGAGGAGCCTGAGAAAGAAGAGGAAAAAGGAGGTGTGATACTCGTTAACATTTTTCTTTTTTCTTTCTTTTCTTTCTTTCTGTCTTTCTTTCTTTCTTTCTTCCTTCCTTCCTTCCTTCCTTTCTTCCTTTCTTCCTTTCTTTCTCTTCTTCCTGAGTCAGGGAATCACTCTGGCCCAGGCTCACTTAAAACTCACCCTGTTGTCCATACTGGCCTTAAACTCACATCCACCCTCCCTCCTCAGCCTGGATGCTATTTCTCTTGAAGTCCTGGGGATTGAACCCAGGGCCTTGCAATGCTGGGCATGCCCCATAGCCCTCATTTTCAACCCCTGCCCTTTGAAGATGTCTTGTTACTTTGACACAGGGTCTCACAAAGTTGCCCAGGCTGATCTAGAACTTGTGCTTCTCCTGCTTTAACTTCCTGAATATCTGGAATTATAGGCATGGCTTTCTAGGAATAAGGTCTTACTCTGTAGCCCAGGCTGACCTGGAACTTTCTACATGCCCCAGGCTGGCCTCAAATTTCTACCTTGGCTGTTCATACTCCTATTGTAGCCTAGGCAATATTATAATGTGCTTGCCTTCATTCGGTCCTCTCTAACTAAACTCAGAAGTCCCTGAAGACAAGGACTATACCTGATGATTCCTGTTGTCCCTGCAGGATTTTAGAATCAGAACAAGTGGGACTGAACGAAGTGTGTGCATCCCCCAGTCCTCACAGCCTCTGGAGAACCCTCTACCAGGTGCTGTACGAAGGCCCTATAGAGACGGACAGACCAGGCCTTCATCTTGAAGTTCATGAACAAACTGAAGGTGTTTGTCATAGTCAGCCACATGCCACTGGGATGAATCTCCAAACCAGGCACAGTTTTTTTTTGGAAGAAAGTATTTATTAAAGTAACAGATCCAGGGGAAGTTTAATAGTGAAGAAAAAGGCTGGCCCCCTTTCACAGATCCGAGCAGAGAGAGAAACCCATCACCTCCAGCCAGCACACTCCAAGTCCAACTAACAAAACAGCAGGACTGCCAGACTTCAGCTCTGACTACTCTTTACATAAGTATTACTGGAATTTTACACCCACCTTAGAACTTCCCCTAGGAGGCCAGGCCAAGGTGACATCTCCTCCAGCCAGGAGGCTGGAGACAAATATATATATATTGGTTTTTCGAGGTAGGGTCTCGCTCTAGTCCAGACTGACCTGGAATTCACAATGTAGTCTCAGGGTGGCCTTGAACTCATGGCAATCCTCCTACCTCTGTCTCTCGAGTGCTGGGATTAAAGGTGTGCACCACCATGCCCGGCCTGGAGACAAATCTTTAATACACTTTCAAATCTATTGGGGGACATTCAGTCAAATTACCACAGTGTTCATGTCTTAGAATTACACATTACAGAAACTGAATACAAACTAGCTTAAGGGGGAAACATGTGCGTGGGGTGCGACATTTATTTGCTCCAGGCAGATCAATTCTATAGGAATAGGCCGATCTAAGATCCAAGGGCTCCCAACAGTGTTCAGAAGATTAGTTCTCCTCCTATTCCTTAGCTTGGCTACTTAATCTTCAGGAATGCCTTGCCCACGTGAAAATCCCTAACAGCTCCAGGCTTACATCTCATCACAACAAAAATAGATTTACTGCTGTTGCCGCTTCTTTTTTCTCCTCCTTCTCCTCCTCCTTCCTGAGGTAGGGTCTTTCTCTAGCCCAGCCTGACTTTGAATTCACTGTCTGTCATCTCGGGTGGCCTTGAATTCACTGTGATCTCTTCTACCTCTGCTTCCAAAACGCTTGGATTAAAGGAGTGCATCACCACACCCAGCTAAAACATAGAGCTCTTTATTCTGATGGTTCCAACAGAAGTCCAGGAACAGGTGAGAGTGGTCATGTATACCTCGAATCCCAACACTCAAGGGGCAAAGGTAAAATACTGGTAAATTCAAGGCCAGCCTGGGCTACATTGGACATTTGAGACCAGTTTGAGGTATGTAGTAAGACTTTTAAAAAATGTCCCTGGAGTATACTCTTGTTTGTTTAAACAAAGCAATGCTTTGTTTTTTTTTAAAAAAATATTTTATTTATTTATTTGCAAGCAGAGAGATAGAGAGAAACACACACACACACACACACACACACACACACACACGGGTATACAAGGGCCTCTTGCCACTGCAAATGAACTCCAGATGCATGAGCCACTTTGTGCATTTGGCTTTACATGGGTCCTGGGGAATTGAACCCAGGTCCTTAGGCACTGGAGACAAACGCCTTAACCACTGAGCCATCTCTCCAGACCTTCTTGATGGTTTTGATTAAGTGACTTTCCCACCAGTGAACCAATTGTATTGACTGACTGAAAAGGCCTAAGTCACATGTCTGCCTCCGGATTTCTGAGGTGGAGTCATTGCATGGAGTCACCTAAATCTATGAACAAAACCGGAGGGAAGGTGGTTCACCAGAGCAAAATCAACACACTCCTTTCAAAGCAGCGAGCAAATGTTGGGCAGGTAAAAACCAACACCTCTTCCATAGAGGAGATGTCCTCCACATCAGTTATGCACAAAGCTGTTATAGTCGAGGTGAGGGAGGAGAAATGGCTTACTTCACGCTTCCTAGAAGGAAGGTATGTGGATAGGTTGGTCTACGGTAGGCGACTACAATAACAACCACCTTTTAGTCCTTGCTGTCTGTCACCGTGCCAACTAATAATTATCGCATTAAATTTTCTTATCAAACCTATGAGTCATGTGATTTGATGAGGTCAGAAGAAACAGAGTCTCAAAGAGATAAGTTAGCCTACCCAAAGTCACATGGCATTAAGTGGTGGAACTGGAATTGGAATCCGTTTTTTTTAAATAAATACATTTTATTTATTTATTTATTTATTTAAATCCATGTCTTTATTATGAATAATTATATACATTGTATGAGCAAATCTTGTAATGGTGCCTCCATTTCCCTCCTCTCTGTCCCCTACCAACTGGGGTCCCTCCTGGGTGTGCATAATGGATCTTTCTAGAGGGTAGACAGATTTTTCAAAAGCATAATTTCTGGGACATCAGTCCCTTTGCCACACTGTTTGCTGACCTCAGTTCTCCAGCATTGGTGTCACACCGAGAAGCAGTTTCTCTTTAACTCCTCCCACCCCAGGTCTCCACCTCCCAAGCCCACAAATGCCAAGCTCACAAGTCATCTGTTTTGCCAAAATTCTGTTCTGATTTGATAAACCGTAGCCAGGCCAGCTCACTCAGCGTGATTCAGCTGGAGCGAGCAGCAAGGCTGCATGCCCGGCATGCCGACCGCCTGAGCTCAGGCAGGATGGGTGGTGTCCAGGAACCTCAGCCTGACAGATGGCTCCACTCGGCTGTCTCCAAGGGCCTGATGCCAGGGGCAGCGCTCCCACTCTGCACGAGGGAGGGGCAGGGGCCAGGTCACTTGAGTATCACATGCATGGGTAAGTGGATGTGTGTGGGTCAACTGGAGCCTATAGAAGTGAGGCTGTGTGTGACCTACATGCTCACTAGTATGTGGCTGGCTTGTGTGACTGTCTGCAAGTGGATGAATATGTGTGGGTATGCCTGGCTCTGTGTGTGTGCATGTGCGTGTGCATGTACACATTCAGAGTTATATGTATGTGCTCATTTCAAATTTGGATCCATTCTGGTATGTGTGTTCACAGGATGAAAGAGGAAGGAAGAATGAAGGGAGGAAGACAGAAAGGGGGTGCTTCGGACCATCCCCACCTGCAGCAGAAAGCTGTTGCATGTCCCTTTCCTTGGCTGTGACCTCATCACAGGACTAAAACCCAGCGGTGGCATCACTGTGAAATGTAGTCTCAGGTTTCAAAGCAGTTTCTTGGCTATAGTTTTCCCATAAGGTAGAGGTACTTAACTATTTGTGAATATAGCGCTTCTCTGAAAATCTGGTACCAGGATGGGTCTCGGCAGAGAAATACCCTCAAAACATAATTTCACATGTGTTATCATGGAATACAAGGTGTTCTCCAAGGCATGGCTCTGAAGTTCAGCCGAGCACTAGGCAAGAGCATACTGAGTGCCACCTGTACTGTGTCCTGGTTCAAGACACAGTCTATAGGATAAGTAGTATCAATGCATTACTATAATGAGCTCCACAATCTTGGGATGAACCTCCAAACCAGGCACAGTTTATGGGAGGAAGGGATCTATAACAGGCCTACAGATGCAGGGGAAGTTCCATCAATTAAAGAAGAAACAGGCTCCTTTCATAGATCCCCTTAAGCTAGTTTGTATTCGTTTTCTGTAATGTGTAAATCAAAGACATGAACACTGTGGTAGTTTGACTGAATGTCCCCCAATAGATTCAAAAGTGTATTAAAGATTTGTCTCCAGCCTCCTGGCTGGAGGAGGTGTCACCTTGGCCTGGCCTCCTAGGGAAGTTCTAAGGTGGGTGTAAAGCAGAGAGAAACAAGCAAACAGCCAGCAAACACAAAAAGTGTCAAGCTTTAAATTTTAAATCTGTTTAAATTTTTTGGACCTAATATCGTACATCTTTCAGTTCTATATCTTCCGCCAAGCAGTCATATCCATACTTTTATTTATTTTTATTTTTTTCTGTCCATACTTTTAAATTCAAGCTTGTTTAAACTGTCTGCGAATGGGCAGAAGAACTCAACCAGCCTCTATGCCAGTAGCCCAGTTCCAACAAAGTTCTCTGCTGTCTTTCCTTCTCTTTTGAAAGTTCATAAGCCAACACAATTCTCTCTACACTTGGCATTTTCAACCTTTCACCAGAATAGACCATAGAATTTGGCTTACCGTCCGGGCATGATGGAGCATGCATCTAATCCCTGCACTTGGGAGAGGTGGGAGGATTACTGTGAGTTTGAGGACAGCCTAAGACTACAGAATGAGTTCCAGGCCAGCCTGGGCTAGAGTGAGACCCTAACTCAATCCCCTCCACCATAAGACTTCTGCAGTCCCAAGTACCAAGTCCTGCTCCATTTCTCCAACACAAAAGTTCCAAAAGACCCAAATCCAAATGGTCAGATTCATAATGCAGAATACCCCATTTTCAGTGCTAAATTCTGTTGCCGTTATCTCCACAATGCTGAGATGAACATCCCAACCAGACAGAGTTTATGAAAGGAAGGGATTTATTTCAGGCTTACAGATCCAGGGGAGGTTCCATCAGTGGTGGAAGAAGCTGGGTCCCATTCACAGATCCAAGCATTGGGAAACAACCAACCAACCAGCAAGCATCAAAAGAAACAAGCAATCCTTCAGAGTTCAAAAACTCTCTCTCTACATTCTGGACTGGAATCAGTGGCCCTAAACACACCTCTGGGCTGGACCTCAGGACCCACTCCCACTGACACCTCCTCCAGCCAGATGACTGGAGACCCAAGTTACAAGCTTAATAAAACACCCAAGTCTATGGGGGACATACATTCACATTCAAGCCACCACAGACCTGTGACAGGTGTGATAATGGCCAGGTGAAGGAGCTTCCAGAAGTGTGAGGGATGCACTTCTTGAGAGGTTCCAGGGAGGGAACCAAGGGACATTTCAGTGGCCACTGAAATATGGGAGGCATTTGTGAACCAGCGAATGTGGGGAAGGACTGCAGAAGAGCGTGTACAAAAGCAGAGGGGACACTGTGCTGGACAGCAATGCATGTGAGTGTAGTGGGAAGGAAGGCTGAAAGGGGAGGTCTAAAGGCAGACAGTGGCCAGGCATGGTGGCGCACACCTTTAATCCCAGCACTTGGGAGGCAGAGGTAGGAGGATTGCTGTGAGTTCAAGGCCACCCTGAGACTACATAGTGAATTCCAGGTCAGCCTGGACTAGAGTGAGACCCTACCTTGAAAATACAAAATCTCTCTTTCAGAGAGAGAGAGAGAGAGAGAGAGAGAGAGAGAGAGAGAGAGAGAGAGAGAGATAAGCAGACAGTGAAGGGCTGTTATATGTTTTATTCAAGGTAGGGTCTCACTCTAGCCCAGGCTGACCTCACTCTGTAGTCTCGGGCTAACCTCAAACTCACATCTACCTTCTACCTCTGCGTTTTGAGTACTGGGATTAAAGGCATGCACCACCACACCCAGCAAGGGCTTTTTAAAAAACATAAGAGACTGGGCTGGAGAGATGGCTCAGCAGTTAAGGCACTTGCCTCCAGTGCCTAAGGTCCCAGGTTCAATTCCCTAGGACCCACATATGCCAGACCCACAAGGTGGTGGCCCTGGTGCGCTCTCTCTCTCTCTCTCTCTCTCTCTCTCTCTCTCTCTCTCTGCTTGAAAATGAATAAATAAAATTAACTATTTTTTTAAAAAAGAAGAGACTAACTTTGTCTGATTGGTGATCTGCATAAACCAAAGGATGCTCAGCACTTACCCAGAGACCAAGCAAGAGGCAGTTGCGTGTAGGAGAAAGTAGACATATAAACACCAGGAATACGGGGGAAACTAGAGAAAGCAGATGAGTTAGTCAAGACTTGGGGGAAAAAAAAAGCCAAAAGTCAGAGTTGGTTTCTGTGCTTCCATTTGGCAGAAAGGCAATGTGAGTGTCTTTCGCTGAGATGGACCCACAGCGAGGTACTGCAGGCCTTGGGAAAGACGAGGTTCCACTGGGACACAGTGTGAAACATCTAAGCAGAGATACACACTAAGCGATCGGCTATGTAGGTGTGGAGAATTGGGAAGGGAGATTTGGAATCATCCAGCGATGAGTCATGGGCAGATGGATGATAACTGAAATCATGGGTAGCGGATGAGCTCACTAAGCAAGAGTGTAGATATCAAATGAGAACCGGAACAAGAAAGAAGTCGACACGTAAGGGCACAGTGGAGAAGAGGAATTTCTGAAGACTGAGAGCTGGGATTCCTAGGGTCTGAGAGGGCTGGAGTAATTCCAAGAGAGAAGCACTTCCTGAGAGCTAACTGTGTTGAAAACTGTAAAAATGAGGAAGTTAGAGAGGATCGTTAGTGTCACAGGCCAAACAGAAGTCAAGTAAGCAGAGGGCTGATGCAAAAGCCACAGGACATATAAAGACAGAAGAAATATCCAAACCATGAACCAGACTCATTACTCTATGACCATTGTGACCACAGTGTTCCTGAGCCTCTCTAGTGAGTGGGCACCAGATTTCAACAATGACAGAAAGCCTGGGGAGATGTAGAAGGCTACAGGAACAGAGGGATTCCACATTTATCCAAGATGGAGTTACAGGCCCTGGCCTTATCTTCCTACCTAAGACAATGATAATAACACTAACAAATGCATAAAATAATCATTTCACACCTCAGATAATGTCTGCAAGACGGTTCAGAATGTTGAGTCCTAATATGGCTCCCATTTGCTGTCAGGAGATGGTTTCTGGCTGTAAAGCATGGAGGGACATCCCAAGCAGAGCCAGAACATCTTTGTTCAGGGAGGCCAAAGTGACTAGCGTTCACAGAGGGCCAGAGGCCTAGAGTCACCAGAGGGTTCACAGAGGAGTCCCTGTATGATTGCATGCATGGAGAAAGATCAGCCAAGGAAAGAACACTGGGAAGAAGCAGGTAGAACAAAGTCAGGGACTCACTCAAAGTTCATGTTCCCAATACCTAAGGGAAGAAACCTTATAATAACACTGAGCCCAGGGAGATTTCTCAGAAGGAGGTTGTCTGATAATGGAACCAGCTTAATGTTAGAACAAGCATTGCTCCCCAAATTCCAGGCACCTCAAAGCACCAGACTGTCTCCAAGTAAGTTAACTACATCCCAGAACAAGGCTCAAAACAAGGAAGTGAAAAAGCCCTGCATCTCTAACCTAATGTTTGTGATATTGGCTATTTGATATTTAATCAAATTTACCAGACATGGAAAGATACAGGGAATTATGACCCACAACCAGGAGACAAACAGCCAAAAGAAACAGACTCTCGATGACAAAGTTGGTAGAAGTCAAGAGCAACACACAGATATGACACGTATATCTCATATGTTCAAGAGGACACAGTGAACATGTTGAGAGAGATTGAATAGTACTAAAAAAGACCCAAATCGCTTAAAAATTAAAACATGCAATATTGATATAGATGAGAGATTAGATACTGCAGAAGAAAACACAAATGAAGCTGAGGTCATAGCAATAGAAGCTATGAAACATTAAAAAAAAGTAAAACATTAAAAAAAAGTATTTTATAGTAGTAGACCCTCCAAGTTACAGAGCTGGCCAGACAGACAAGATGTGCCCATGAGTGCAATAGTGGCATGTCAGCTGTGGGGGTAACCAACTGCTCTCTGATTGGACATGAGGTCTGCTCCATAGGAGGGAACCCATGCCTGATATTCACAATCTAGCCAAAAGCCTATAGCCTGGGAGGTCATAAGCCACAGAGGAAAAACTACCACTGTTCTTTGGTTTAAATGAATATGTTGTGCCCATCAAATTACCCTTTAAATATTTATATTTATCCTCATAGATTAGCGCTGCTCTCACTGCTGGTAGCAACCACCAAGGATCAGGAAACACTGTGGAAAGAATATCAATGCTGCTCTCACCATTGACCACAGAAGCTTCTTGTTGCAGGTAACTGGGGAGACTCAAGACTCATGAAAGTACTGAGAATAAGAACCTATGGAGACAGCACTGGGACATCTCTACCACACTTCCCGAGGCTCAGGGTCTATTGGAGAAGAGGTGGTGGAAAGATCATAAGCGCCAAAGGAAGGGTAGGACTGCTTACAACGCAAACTTCCAGACACAAATTGGCCTTGATACTCAGAACTTCACATTGCCTGATAATAAATACCTGCACATAATGGAGGAAAAGATGATGACACTGAAACAAAACAGACTAATTGAGAGGGGGAGAGATATGAAGGAGGGTGGGGAGGGAAGCATAATGGCTTATGGTCTATGATTATGGAAGCTAGCAATAAATTTTTTTTAATTGTCAAAATAAAGAAGCAATTGAGAGTTCGGTGCTAAGTGAGAAATCTCTATCTATCCCTCCAAGGCTCAGGGACCATCATGGAAGAGGGGCAGAGAGAGGTAAGGACGACTTTGGAGCAATAACTTCTGGACATGAAATGTCTGGTGCATTCATGACCTCACAGAGGCTGTCGGCTGTCTTCACCTCCACAAGATCTGCACAGTGTTGAGTCCATCAACATTGTGATGTGAGCGATGGAGGAGGGAGAGAAGAAAGAGACGTTATAAGAGGAGGGGGCTCAGCCTTGGGTTTGGCAAAGACTTTTTAAACAGGACACTAAAAGCACAAGCTATATATTTTTTATTTTTCTGAAGCAGAGAGAGAGAGAGAGAGAGAGAGAGAGAGAGAGAGAGAGAGAGAGAGAGAGAGAGAGAATGGGCGTATCAGGCCCTCTTGCCCCTACAAACTCCAGATCTATGTGCCCCTCTGTGCATCTGGCTTTATGTTGGTACTGAGGAATCCAATCCAGGTCAGCAGGCTTTGCAAGCATTGCCTTTAACCATTGAGCAATCCCCTTAGCCCAAGAAGTTTTTATTGTACTTCATCAAGCAAATAAATAAACAAAAGACACTTTTGTGTTCAGAACACTCTGTAGGCCAGGTATGGTAAACCTAAAAATCTCAGCCACTGAGGACACTGAAGTGGTAGAATCAGAACTTCAAGACCAATCTGGGCCACATAGTGAGACTGTCTCCCAAACAAAACAAAACAAAACAAAACAAAAGTGGGGCCTTGGATATAACCTCAGCACTTGCCCAGCATGCTCAAGGCTCTGGGCTGGATCCCCAGCATTGTATGTGGTGGGGGGACTAGGGCATTATAGGTTAGAATAAAGAACTTATTCCAGAATATATAAAGAAATCTCACAATTACCACTTCAAAATCCAGAAGAGAGCTTCTCTGGGAAGTAAACAGCAGGTGACCCAGTGCAGGGGGAGGATCTGAGCACACAGGTATGGAAGCCAGTGTCAGGAATCTGGCCATAGACAGGAAGCCTACAGACCTTTCCTCCCTGTCCATCAAAGAGTTTGAGATCATGGACATTTTTCTGGGTGGTTCCACAAGGGTCATGATGGTGTAGGAGAAGACTTACAGTAGACCAGGTTCAGGTTTGTCACCACCAGGGATGGTACCCACCGGTCCCTGTACAGATAGCCTACTGAGTTAACAAGGTCAGACAGTGCCTTTCTGTCCCCTGCAAGAAGCCAGGCTGCTGAGGTTCTGCATGGTTGTATCTCACTCCTACCTCCCCTCCACCACCCCTGCCCAGGGCCTCACAGCCTCTGGGCCCAAAAAGTTGCTGCTGATGGCCAGTATTGACAACTATTGCATTTGGAAAAAGCTTGAACTCACCAAGTCTCCCTACAGGAATTCAACCACCAGCTTTGCTAAGAGTCCACTCCAGAGTCCCCGTACAGAGGCCCCTGGTGCCCACAGTGGCTACAACATAGGGTAACATAGGGTTCTTATATAAGAAAAAGAAAGTGAATGAATCGTGTTTCCTATTTTTTTTTAATTGAGGGACCATTCACCAAATAAACCAATGGCTGATGAGAACATGAAAAGATCCTCAATGTATTTTGTCAATAATATTCCAATTTAAACCACAAGATGCTACTATATGGGAAGGACAGAAGAAAGAAACAGGAGGGAACTATGATTAAGACGCATTGTGAACGTGGATGAAGATTGTCAATAAAAAGTTATTTTAGGGCTGGAGAGATGGTTCAGAAGTTAAGGCGCTTGCCTGCAAAGCCTAACCACCCAGGTTTCATTCCTCAGTACTCACATAAAGCCAGATGCACAGAGTGGGGAATGCATCTGCCGTTCGTCTGCAGCAGCTGGAGGCCCTGGAGTGCTTATTCTCGCCCGTGTCTCTCTTCTCTCTGTCTCTCTTTGCTTGCAAATGAATAAATAAATAAATAATTTTAAAGTTATTTTTTTAATGCTACTATACACTCACCAGAACAATAATAAGAAAGATACCAAGGGGTGGGCAAGGGTGTGAAGAACTGAAACCTTCGTGCTTTACTGATATAAATGTAAAAAGTTAAGTATGACCACTTCAGCTCTCTCTCTCTCTCTCTCTCTCTCTCTCTCTCTCTCTCTCTCACACACACACACACACACACACACACACAGAATGTTAAGCACCAGCCAGGTGTGGTGGCACATTCTTGTCATCTTAACACTTTGGAGGCTGAGGCAGGAGAGTCTTGAATTCAAGGCCATCCTAGGCTGTTTAGCACATCTTGGGTCAGGGTAGGGCTGGGGTTACACAAGGTCCTAGGTTTGATCCCTGTATGTCAAATAAATAAATAAATAAATAAATAAATAAATAAATAAATAAATAAATAAATAAATAAATAAATGTAAGGGGCCAGCAGATCAAGTGGTTGCCTAGCTCAGGACAGAGTGGAGATTATAAAATGGGCATCAAAGAACTTTTTGGATGATGGACATGTCGAAAACTGGATTTATACATTCATAATGGGTAAATTTTATGTTACATACCTCATGCCTCAATAAACCTATTCAAAAGAAAACAAAAAAGTAAGACATTTAAGACCATTTAAGATGAGCAGAAAAAAAAAATCATGAGAAACAGAACAGATTTAGAATGCGTAAAGAACTCCTTTAGGCCAACAGGAAACCATACCAGAGTCACACAAAGAAGTAAGAATATATGGGTAGGTTAGTTATCTATTTCTATAAAAAGTTATTAAAGCAACCAGCAACCCCATAGTTTCTTGGGGTCAGTCTTGGGAGATAATTCTTCATGACATTTCTACGCATCTTATCACATCTTATATTAGCTCTGGAATTTTTTTTTAATAGTACTGGGTATGAAATCCAGGGCCTCATGCATACTAGGCAAGCACTAAGCAATTACTCTACTGTTGACTTATACCTCTAGCCCTGGATTAGCTTTATAGGGGTGTTTATATACCACACAGTCTGGCAAAAGGGGAGAACATGTTTCCTTCCCCAATAAAGGGCTGGTGGGTTCCTGGCCATCTCATTAAGCAAATGTCTTTGTCTGGGGAGTAGGTGGGGGCAAGTTTGTCTGCAGCTTTCAGTTTTTCCTTATCCTTCCTTTCTTCCTTTCTTCTTTCCCTCTCCTTCCTTCATTCCTTCCTTCCTCCCTCCCTCTTTCTTCTTCCTCTCCTTTCTTTCTTTCTTTTCTTTTTTCCTTTCTCTTTCTTTCTTAGCAAGGTCTGACTCTGGGTCAGGCTAACCTGGAACTCAACCCTGCAGCCCAGGCTGGCACTGAACTCAAGGTGATCTGACTTTAGCCTCCCAAATCCTGAGATTATGAGCCCCCAAACCTGGCTGCTTCTATCTTTGAAGTTATATACTGTATATGTCAAAGTTTATTTCAGAGTGTTTTCTCTTGAGTGGTCCAAATACAACCTTAACCCATAGCAGCTATGACATTGTGCTCCAGAAAATACCTACACTGGGCTAGGGAGGCTGAGGGAGAATAGGAGGAGAGTCAGAGGAGAAAACTTGACCAAAGAGAAAGAGTGGGCAGCAGCGCGAGGTCCTTTGGTGTCCAGGCCAGAGGAATCAGGGCTTCCTGCCCCTCCCACCCAGACGGCAGAAAGATGGAGAAGAGAAACCAGCCGTGGCTCTATTGTCTCTGAAGCTGTAAGGAGCCAAACCCCAAGAGGTAGCTGAGACTGTGAAGGTCAGAGCTGCCTTGGAAATCTCATGCCTTGAAGAAACGTTCCCAGCACTTGTGAGCAGAGGTAGGAGGGTCACTGTGAGTTCAAGGCCAGCCTGAGACTACATAGTGAGTTCCAGGTCAGACCCTACCTTGAAAACAACAACAGAAATCCCAAGAAGGTATAGGGACAAAACATTAGTTTTATTATTTTTGTTATAGTTATAAAAATGATACCTGCTTATTATAAAAAAATATAAACGGGGTGCTGGAGAGGTGGTTTAGTGGTTAAGGCATTTGCTTGCAAAGCAGAAGGACCTGAGTTTGATTCCCCGGTACCCATGTAAAGCCAGATGCGCAAGGTGGCCCATGTGTCTGGAGTTCATTTGCAGTAGTTGGAGGGCTTGGCACAGCCATTCTCTCTCTCTCTCTCTCTCTCTCTCTCTCTCTCTCTCTCTCTCTCTCTCTCTCTGTATGCCTCTTTCTCTCTCTCAAATAAATAAATAAATAAATAAAATATTTTTAAAAAAAATAAAGGGGCAAAGAAAAGCCTTCCCATTGCCAATTGCTCAAGAAGTACCTACTAATGTAAGCAAGTTTTTGTGTATATTTTGATGACATTTCACTTTACTTACTTATTTATCGTGGTGACTGGGGATTGAACCCAGGTCCTTATTATGCTAAGGACAAGGGTGACTGTCTCACTGAGATACACACCTGGCCAACTTTCACCTTGATCTACTGGAACTCTGACACACGCACAAGGCTTTTTACTGGAGAGTTACTGACTTTGTCAGCTGTCCACTGCTGTAATAAAACACCCGAGATAAACAAGTCCCGCAGCCCAAGCTGTGGAGCCTTCAGCCATAGGATCTTATCATCTAGCTCTGGTTGGCACTCAACACCCTGTAATGTTTTGGGGAGCATCAGGGGCCTCCCTGGCCAACAACTCACTGGAAGGTATCCCATCCCTGCCACTGAAATTTTTCTCTTTTGTTCCTTAACATATACAATATTAGCTAATTAAAAATTAGGTTCCCATATGGCTTTTTCATAAATCTTTAATTTTGATTAACCTTCCTCCCACACCCTCTTCGCCTTCAACCTTTCCCCCATAGACCATTTAACCCCCCAGTATTTTGCCCCCCACTTACATATCTACTCTACTCTCCCCTTAAGTCCTCCCTCCCCTCTCTCTCTTTCTCCCTAACTTTCCTCTCTTGACTCACCACATTCTGCCAGTTACTGCTTTGTGCCAGTGCAAAGCTATGGTCCTAGAATCTCTCTTCAGTATTATCTCTTCATCCCCTTTTTCCTGGCTTGGTCCTATATTTTGAAGAGAAAGAGTATATACCAGAACATTCTTCATCCCACCTTTATGGCTCGTTATCATTTGGCAATTCTTAGAAACTATTTAGCTACAGAATTTTACTTTTAGGGGGGCAGGATTGAACCCAGAGCTTTGTGCACAGTGGGCAAGCGCTTTCTTTACCACTCGGCTACAATGCAAGCTCCGTGTGCAGATTTTTTAAGACTTTGCTCGGCTTCTCTCTTGCTTCCACAGTTAGGAATCCCGCAGGCTCTCTGATTCATGATCGTCTGTGGGGCTGTCAGAGTCTCCATTGCTGGGACCAATGCCTGGATCAAGCCATTGAAAAGGAAGAACGATTTGTTTTGGTCCTATGGAAGAGGTTCAAGTTCATGGCCGGCTGGCTCCTTTGTTTCTGTGCAGTGCTGAAGCAGCTTCGTGGTGTGGACAAACAAGACTGCTTATGTCACTGCAGCAGGTGACAGACAGAGGAAGCCATAGGACAAGACATAGCCCAAGGCACGTGCCCATCACCCACTCCTTCCCACCAACGCCATCAAATTATGAATCCATCAATGGACTAATCCACGGTGAGGTCATTCTACAATCATTTCAATTGGATCCAATAAGTGGATGCCAAGTCTTCAACACCCAAACCTTGGGGGGATCCTTCAGATTCAGTGTGTTTTGAGTCAGGATCTCACCATGCAGCCTTGTCGGAATTAAAAAACTCACTAAGTGTACCAGGCTGTCTTGAATTTGTGGGGCTCCTCCTGCCTCTGCCCCTGAGTGCTGGGATTACAGCCGTGTGCCCACACACACGGACACGACAGTATGCCAGCTGATGTTTCCTGTTGGAGATGTTGGAATTTCCTCTTTATCCACAGCACTCTGTGATGACCCAATGTTCTGAATTTCATGCAGTGTGTTGGGTCTTCTGTGAACCTTTGCAACGTGGGGGGAGGGGGAAGCACCCACCTTGCACTTTGGAAATTTTAACTTATTTGATTATTTCTTTCTCTTAGATTTTCCTGGTTTCTGAAATTCCCATATCGAATGTTGGAAATGGCTTGTTTCTCCCTCATTTTCTGTTTCTGAAATTTCCCCCTTGACTTCTGGGAGGTTTCCTGACCTGAAATTTCCAGTTCTCTTACTGAGTTTTACTTTCTGCCATGATAGTTTTAGTTTTCCAAGGGTCCTCTGTTGTGCTCTGAGTTTATTTTTTTTTAATATTTTATTTATTCATTTTTAAGCAGAGAGATACACACACATACAGAGAGAGAGAGAGAGAGAGAGAGAGAGAGAGAGAGAGAGAGAGAGAACACCAGGGCCACCACCTTGTGGGTCTGGCTTATGTGGGTCCTGGGAAATTGAACCCAGGGCCTTAGGCACTGGAGGCAAGTGCCTTAACCGCTGAGCCATCTCTCCAGCCCTGAGTTTATTTTTTAAAAAAGCAAATAATGTATAAATGAACCACATCTTCATTATCCATTCATCAGTTGAGGGACGTCTAGGCTGGTTTCATCTTCTAGCTATTGTAAATAGGGCCACAATAAACATGGATGAGCAAGTATCTCTAGGTAGTGACTAGAGTCATTAGGATACATGCCAAGGAGCTGTATAGCTGGGTCATATGGTAATCTATTTTCAGCTTTCTAGGAACCTCCACACTGCTTTCCACAATGGCTGGACCAGTTTACATTCCCATCAGCAGTGTAGAAGGGTTCCTGTTTTTCCACATCCTCACCAGCATTTATTGTCACTTATTTTCTTGATGAGAGCCATTCTGACAGGAGTGAGATGGAATCTCAGAGTAGTTTTAAGTTGCATTTCCCAGATTGCAAAAGAGACAGAACGTGTTTCTAGATGTTGACAGGCATCTGTATTTCTTCTTTTGATGACTCTTCATTCCGTTTTGTAGCCTTTTTTAAATTGGATTGTTTGATTTCTTATTATTTAGTTTTCTGAGTCAGTAAAGAGACCAGAAAGCTAGACAGTGGCTATAAGGGAGGAAGGGGAGAGGAGACTTAAGGGGAGGGTATTATATATATGTAAATAGATGAATGGATTACTAGGGGTGCAATGACCTAAGAGGGGTCAGGGGAAGGAATTATGTAAAGGAGGGGTGGCAGAAGGTTTAATCAAAATTTAAGAGGTTTAGAATAAACCATATGGAAACCCACTTCTTTGGATAATGGCACATCCAGTAGCCATAGATTGTTACTAGAAAAATTTAAATGCCAGGGATAGGATACCTTCCAGTGAGATGTTGGCCAGGAGGGTTCCTGAGGCCCTCAAGACATTATAGGCCATTGTCAAGGTCTTGGTTGCTCACCAGAATGAGATGGTAAGACCCTACTGCTGAAGACCACATATGCTTGGGCGGCAGGTCACTGAGAAATCAAGTTGAAGCTGAGCTGGAAACCCCCTCCCTGTTAACCAGCTGACTGAAAGGTGTGGAAAATACTCCCCTTTATTGTAGGAGCACTGTTGGTTAAATAGAGGTAGAGCAGGAGGGAGGGGAAGAAATGGGCAACAGAGATTGGCAGTAACCAGCGACCTGTGAATACCTGCTTTGCATGTAGACGTGAGCATGGGCACATATCAGGTGGTGGGGGCAGAGGAACTGCCACCTTCCAGGCACAGCTGGGGTGCGAACCTGGATTCATGTGGCTTACTCATGGGGGTTGGGAGTCAGGGTTGACGATGGAGCTGGCGAAACGTCTACCAGGATTACCACCGGGGTTTCAAACCTGTTCAAACATCGTTAACCCTTTGTCCTCTGTGTCCCATTAGCAATACCAACATCATACACTTCCGTTCTCAACTTGGATCTAGGTCATGTGTCTAGGGTTTACTCCTGGGAATGGAGTTGGAGAATCACATGGTGAATCTTGATTGTCAACTTGATGGGATTGAGAATCACCATGGCAACAAACCTCAGGGCATGTCTGTGAGTTTCTAGATTAGATTCATTGAGGTGGGAAAGCTGCTCCATGGACTGGAGTCCTGGATTGAATGCCAAGGAGAGAGCAAGCTTTGCACCAGGGTTCATCCCTCCCTGCTTCTGGGCTGTGGATACAATGTGGCCAGCTGCCTGCTGTTACACGTCTTTTCCACCATGATGGACTGTGTCTCCTCCTTACACTGAGAGCTAAAATCAACCCTACCTTCCTCAAGTTACTTTTGTCAGGTCTTTTGGAGCAACAACGATTAAAGTACACATGGTGACTCTGTGCTTAACCTGAGAAAGTGTCAGAGTGCTTTTCAAGGGGGGTGGCACCATCTTGTATGAGAAGTGTTTCTCTCCATCCTCATCCACACTTACTGATCAACACATCTTTTTCTTTGTCCACGCACGTGTGTAATATGAAAGGTGTGGTAAGTTTGTGTGGTGTACGAATGTGTGTGTGTGTGTACAGAGTGATGCACCCTATGCCCTCGTGTGTGGAGACAGAAGAGGAGAACATCTGGTCCCCCATCTACTGCTTATCTGTGTGTTTCCTTGAGATGTAGTCTTGGATTCTGGAGTTGCTGTTTCTTACAAGCTCTCTGGTTTCTGCTCCCCACAGTACTGGGGTGACAGGCGTGCATGGCCATGCTCAGCCATTTGTGTGGGTGCTGGAGAATCCAACTCAAGTGGTCTCAGAGTCTCTCAGGCCCTCGTGATTGTGTGAGGAGCATTCCTACCTGCTGAGCCAACTCCCCAGCCCACAACTCTGTTTTTGATTCGAGTGTCCTGGTGGGTATGACATACTGTATCATTATGGTTTTGATTTGTGTTTATCTCATGCCTAATAATGTTGAACATGTGCTTCTTGGCCATTTGTATGTCTGGTTTGGAGATGTGTATTTTCAGATCTCTTAGTGATTTTTAACTAGTTGTATTTTTATTATGAAGTTGTAAGAATTCCTTATATGCCCTGGCCACAAGTCCTTTATTAGTTGCTCAATTTGCAATGTGTTCTTGAATTCTATGGGTTGCTTCTTCATCTTTGTTAATAGTGACCTTTGAAACACAAAAAGCCTTTAAGGGCTGGAGATATGGCTCAGCAATTAAAGGCACTTGCTTGCAAAGTCTGAGTGTCTGGGTTTGATTCCCCCATACTAAGTAAAGTCAGATGCACTGAGTAGCACATGAGTCTGGAGTTCGTTTGCAGTGGCAAGAGACTCTGATGTCTCCATTCTTTCTCTCTCTTTCTCTCTCTCCTTACAAATAAATAATGAATAAAAATGTTTTTAAAGACTCTTTAAGTTTTGATGAAGTTTTTTGATGAAGAATTTGTTTTTTGTTACTTGTGACCATTAATATTTTGATGTATACTCCAGATGTTATCTGTGGGTTTGTTTTTGTTGTTGTTGTTTGTTTTTTTGAGGTAGGGTCTCGCTCTAGCCCAGGCTGACCTGGAATTTACAATGTAGTCTCACAGTGGCCTCGAACTCATGATGATTCTCCTACCTCTGCCTCCCAAGTGCTGGGACTAACGGCATGTCCCACCATGCCCAACTTATCTGCATTTTAACAAAGATGAAATGTATACCTCACTGCTTTTTCTTCAATTATAAGAATTTCTCTGCCTTCACATGTCTTCATAGAATACACTGCATGGATTTACCATGATCTAGAGATACACTTACATCACCCCCAAAGTTTTGCTATTATCAACAATTCTGGTTTTATTCATTGATTTATTTTTCAACTATAAGCCTTGCTATATAGTCCAGACTGGCCTGGAACTCACTGTGCAACCCAATAGCCTTGAACTTGTGATCCTTCTGCCTTGGCCTCCTGACTCCTGGGATGACAGGTTTGCACCACCATGCCTAGCTGGGAGCAATGATTATTATGCCAGCATCTTTGCACACATGCCTAAATTACGGGGTAAAGAAACCAGGGCTGAAGCATGTGACAGATGCAGGAGACAGTACAAGGAAGACTTTTCCCCCTGAATAATATTTTTGTTGTGTTTTAAAATTCATGTACCAAGTCATGGGCTCCATCATCATGTTTTCATCCTTGCTTGGTTTCTGTTGGTCTTTCTCCTGCCTCCCTCCTCCCTCCTTCCAGACCCCATTCTGCTTTTACAGCACATGTGTTCTATAACCCTCTTTTTCCTTCCTCTCCCTTTTTCCTTGAAACCTCTTCCCCCCCCTCACGGTCCCCTTTCTAGTTCCATGGCCCCCACATATATGCACTTACATAAAAATTAAAATCTAGAATCCAGATAGGACTGAAAACATATTTGTCTTTCTGTGTCTGGGTTATTTAGCATAATATAATAATTTTCAGGTCTATTTATTTTCCTACAAATATAATTATTTCATTTTTTTCTTTATGTGTGAACAAATTCTATTGTCTATATGGACCATATTTTCTTTGTTTATCTGTTAGTGGGCATCTACATCGTCTCTATTTCCTAATGATTGTGAATAGTGCAGCAGTCACATAGATGTGAATGTATCTCTGTAGTGAGTCTTCAAAGTGAGGGCAAGGGCTGGAAGATGGCTCAGTGGTTAAGGCATGTGCCTGCAAAGCCTAACGACCTGGGTTCAATTCCCCATTACCCACTTAAAGCCAGATGCACAAAGTGGCACATGCACCTGGAGTTCATTTGCAGAGGTAGGAGGCTCTGGCATGCCCATTCTCTCTCTCTTTCTGTCTCTCTCTCCTTGCAAATAAATAAAATGTTTTTCAAAAAGTTGTGGACCAACATCTTGAAGTCATCCTCTGACCTCCATGCGCACACTGTGGCACCTGCACACCCAGGATACACCTGCCATACACATATACACACAAAAGAGTCCTTAACGAATATGGCCAGGAGTGATGTAGCTGCGTCCTATATGGTTGTTCTGTTTTTAGATTTTTGAGAAACTGCGACATTGATGTCCATAGACGTTCCTCTTCCCCCACATCTTCACCAACATATGTTGACGTTTGTTTTCTTGATGTCAGTCATTCTAAGGTGTGGTGAAATCTCAAAGTCATTTTAATTTGTGTATTTCCCTGATGGCTAAAGATGTTGAACATGTTTTCAATTATTTATTGGCCATTTGTGTTTCTTATTTTGACAATTGTTCAGCTCACTCGGCTATTTGTTGATTGAAAGACTTTTCGTTGTGTGATTCTCACAGTTCTTTAAATACCATAGATATTAACTTCCTGTCTGAAGTGTGGCTGGCTAAGATTTTCTTCCTTTCTGTAGGTTGACTTTTCACAGTGCTGAGGCATGTTTAGTTCATGTGGTCCTGTAGCACATGAAATAAAGAGAAAAGGACCTGAGTTCAATCCCCAGCACTGGCATAAACATGTTAGATGTGGTGATGTGTGCTTGGAAACCCAGCACTGGGGAGGCGGAGACAAGTGGATCCCTAAGGCTCCTTGGCTAGCTCCAGGCCAATGAGAGACCCTGCCTCCAAGGCCGATGCCTTTCCTAAGCCATCTGCTTAGCCATCTCTCCAGCCCTTGTCCTCAGCTTAAGTCTCACCACAGAGATACATTCACATCTATGTGACTGCCGCTCTATTCACAATAATTAGGAAATAGAGCCTGTGTAGATGCCCACTAACAGATAAACAGATAAAGAAAATATGGTCCATATGTGGACCTGTAATCTAAACTCCAAACCCTGAGCCTGTGTCTATCTGTAACAAAGAATTGGGATAAAACAAGACTTAGAAGGATCATTTTTAACTTATTACATTTATTCAGGGACGTATGGAACCGAGGGAAGGAAAACAGATACATCCACGTGGTCGGAGAGCCCATGTGGGAAGTAAACACGGGCCTGGAGAAACCATGAAAAGAGATTTAGAGAGGAAAGAGAAGAAAGTACAGAGAGGTCCTGCTAAGGTGGAGATGTGACCCAGACTTCCTGCTTAGGCCTGTCAGGTTTTCTCCATCGTGACTAAAACTCTCCCTCAAAATTGTAAGCTGAAATAAACCCCCTCTTACCATAAGCTGCTTCTGCTCAGGAGTTTTGACCCAGCAATAAGACTAGAACTGCCATAAATGTTATTATTATTATTTTTAAAGAGGATGCACATAGGGCAAGTGGAGGCACTAGATAGGCCCAGCTACATTGTAGTCAACACAACCATGAAAGTTCAGTGAAGCATAATGAAACTCTTTTTTAGAAAATTTTATTTTATTTACTTGTCTGAGTAAGAAAGAAAGAGGCAGATAGAGGAAGGTAGGGAGAGAGAGAGAGAGAGAGAGAGAGAGAGAGAGAGAGAGAGAGAGAGAGAGTATGCCAGGGCCTCCAGCCACTGCAAACAAACTCCAGATACATGTGCCACCTTGTGCATCTGGCTTTACATGGTACCAGGGAATCACACTCAGGTTCTCTGCTTTACAGGCAAGCGTCTTAACTGCTGAGCCCTCTCTCCAGTTCTAAAGCTTCATTTCTTATACCTATGAGTCAGAGGGCAGGGTCAGATCACTCTGCAGAGTCACTGATGAGCTCAGGATGATGGAAATTCCATCAATCAAAAATATGATTCCAAGATCTTGTGCCTGCTAGGTACATGTTTTAGCAGCAGGTCATGCCCAGCTCCTATCTGGCATCTTGTCTGCAAGTCCACATGCCAGCCATTCTACTCTGTGGTCCAGAGTATCATCCAGGTCGCCTACCACCTGCCTGGCAGCAAGGATGTTGGGATGTGTGGGCAGCAGATGGAGTATGTGGTGAGCACCGCCATATGTGTGTCACAGGCAGTTTGTGACAAAAGGCAGGAGATAGGAGGCAAGCAGGTTTGCTTCATTCTTCTAATTAGGCGAACACTAGTTAGAGGAGGGAATGGCTAAGCCGTGTGGCACGTCTCAGAGGGGACCATGATGGGCCTCAGAAAGGAGACTTGAACCTCTTTGATTTTGGCAGGAAGGAAGTGAAGGAAATACAGTTAGCTAAATACGTGGGTGTGCAGGCAGGAAACTGAGGAAGTTACACCTGATAGTTTAAATTTCTATGAAGTAGAGAGCAAGTCAATTGTCAAAATTGCACGACTGTGGTGTGGTGGGGGAGGGGAGAGACGCAGGTGTTTGGAGAAGGCTCTCAAATCTCTGTCCACCTAGCCATTGGTCATCACATGAACCACCAAAATAGCTTTTTATATGGTTCATTCATCTCCATTAAGCCCTTTCATTATGCTACACACAGGCTGACTGCTCTCTAAAGAGTGGGCGAGCAGGGTAGGGTGGCATGCATCTGTAATCCCAGCCCTGGGAGGCTGAGGCAGGAGGATTACAAATTTGTGGTTAGCCTGCAAGAATACATAGTGAGAATCTATTTTTAAAAAAAACATAAAAAGACAAAGAAGGAAAGAGACAGAAGATTGAACATGCTATCAGATCATGCCAAATTCTGTATTAAGACCCTACATTTGTTCAGAATTCTTAAAGTGCCCCCAGGTCTGGTTCACATTGTATTCTCAGTCCTGCACACTCTCACGTGACCTTTCTCCTCTCCTTCCCTCTCAGGGCCTCCAGGAACTCCTTACTCCGTCTAAAGCCTTTCCTTTATCCTGCCCCACGCTTGTGGAGCTGGCACACACCGCACCCAGGCCCAGTGTCCAGGAGCTCAAGAAGCATGCTTGGAGGAAAAGAAGGAAAAACCTGGAGAGCCAGGAGGTGGGAGATCCGACGCATTAGACCTTCAGGTCGCTAAGTAGTAGGATTCCAGGATTTGAGGAGGTCCTAGGGATTGAAATGAAGGGTCAGCCTGGCTCTGAAAGGCTTGTTATTGCTTGACGTTCCCTAGGTAATAGCAAGACTTAAAGACTGTGCCAGGTGCCAGAAGCTTCTTATACCGACATGATCAGAAGACAACCACTATGAAGACAGCAGACAGAGCTTCCAACACAGGACCATCTATTCTTGGATCAGCCATTTAAATCAGAGACCCAGGAGAGAGGCGAGCTTGATGGTGAGTCTCAAAGAAGCAGCAACACTGTCTGGTGGTAGATTGGTGTCAATGCAGAAGCCTGAATGGGCGCTTCTCTCAAGAGACCAGAAGAGTCCATAAGAGTAGTGTGACCTTGAGGGAGAGCTTAGTTTCCATCGAGCAGGAGACAGTAATCCTCCAAGCGCTTAAAGTTTCTAGAAGGTTATGTTTGCTTGTTTGCTTCTCAATATATCAAGGATTGTTCCAGCAAGAAAAATAAAATGTGAGTGAGAGAGAACAGGCCCTGGTCAAAGGCCGGGAGCTAACTGTCACTCACTCACTTGCTAAGCAACTTGGCCAACCACTGAATTCTTTGAGCTCAGTTTTCCTGTTTGTGAAAACAGCAAAGAAATGCATGATCACGTAGATCAAGCGAGTTAGTGGGTACCAAGCTGCGGTGCCAGCTGTGAAGTTCTATCCACCCAAGTTATCACTATTGCATCGGGAGTTCATGGCAGCAGAGCTCTGAGTCCTCACTCTAAATTTGGTTACGTTTCTTAGTCATGTGTAGTATTTGTTTGTGGGTGCACATGAGTATGAAAGTGTGCACACACGTGTGCACATGGGTGCGGAGGGCAAAGGACATCCTTGGGTATCCTTGCCAAGGAATGGCATCGGCCTTGGAGGCAGGGTCTCTCATTGGCCAATGTGCCTTAGGGATCCACTTGTCTCCGCCTCCCCAGTGCTGGATTTACAAGCACACATCACCATACCCAGCATGTTTGTGCCAGTTCTGGGGATTGAACTCAGGTCCTCATGCTTGCAAGGTAGGACCGACTGAATTATCCCCTCAGCCCTGGCGCTCTAGATTTAGAAAAGTCCTGAGAAGAAGGCAAGACAAAAACTGTCTCCACTTGACAGATGGGGAAAGCAGGCAGGCTCAGTTATTCCAAAAACATTTCCCCAGCGCTACTCTTTGTCAGTAACCGGCTGAGCAAGGTGATGGTTAGTTGAATCAGACAGGACCCATCATTTGAGAGTTCTTAACCCTAGAGACAGACGCATGCTCACTGAGCCACAAGGTACAGTGTGACGGGACTCATGAATGGATGAACTCTATAGTACAGGCTCCAGGTGAGCTGGCCCTTGATCAGGCCAGAGAAGAGAGCTAGTTCACTCCCAGGAGTTAGGACCCCATTTAGGGTCCTCCTCCCTAGCACCTTTCGCCAAGAGGGAGAGAAGCCCCTTGTCCCTCCCAGGAGCACACTTCCCGCTTCTGCCGAAGCTCTGTCCACCATGGGAACACCACATTCTTGCTGAATCTCTTTATGATTTGCTGTCCACAGCTCACTCTCAGGGTGGGAAAGCTCAGGGGAGGCATCATACCTGGGTTCTGCTTCCTAGCCACCTCCCAACTCTCAGGATGCCTGCCGTTGGCTGACTGTGGGGACTTCTTTGGGAACTATGCAAAGGCCAGTGGCTCACCGGGAGCAGCACTCCCAGGAAACCAGCAGGGTTTCAACAGGGATCGTGACTTGTTACAGGGACCCGTTCTTACTCTACACCTCGAGGAGCTTGCTGGAGGTCCTCACGATTTCCTTCAGGAGCCTGGGGGGGGGGGTAGATGCTCTTCTTCTTCCTCAGTCTCTTAGGTTCCCCAACTCTGTTTGCTCTGTTTGCCTCTTCTAAGGGCATCCGTGTGGACCCAGTAAGCCATCTTGGTGTTGGAGAACTGGTCACCCAGAGCCAACAATTATCCCCATGGCACACAGACTTTATAAATGAGGACACAGAACCTCAGTCAGAGAGGATAAGAGGTGAGAGGTTCATGGCTGGGGAGCCACCCCAGAAGGACACGTCATGAGTCAGGGATATCCATGTTGGCCACGCAGCACCCATTTCTCCCTTCCCAGTTCTGTGCATGCTCTGTGCAGCCCTGGGGGGAGTGGGTATTCAGTCCGGAGTGCTCACCATTACCCCGTGTGACCTCCAGGGAGTAGATATTCAGATGCCTACTTTCCACTATAGTTACTGAAGAGCTGTAGAGTTTTGACTTGTGATATTTAAGGGGACAGCAGAAGTGTCCCTGCTGAGACCAGCAGAGTGCTTGCTTAGCAAATGTCATTTCTTCTCAGCGCTGTTACTGTGTGGTAATAGACAAGTCACTTAGCCTTCTTTACCTTACAAATTGGTATTTATTTCTGCCTTTCTTCTTTTCTATCTTCAGTAGACATTACTTAGTAATTAAGTTCTAAGTTAAAAGGGTCACCATTTATCTGGTAACGTTGCAATCCCAGTTCTTCAGAAATCTCAGCTAGGAGGATTGAGAGTTTAAGGTCAGCTTAGGCAAAAAACACATGACCCTATCTCAAAAAAGAAACTAAAAACTAAACCGAAATAGTCAATCAGTCAAGCAATCAATCAACCAATCAATCAGTGCCATCACTTCATGGAGAAGTCAGGGCTCTGGCTTGGCTGCAACCAGGGAAAATTCAAAGAGCAGGGCAAAGAGCCATGTGCTGTGCAGTAGAAAATGCAGTCACACAACTTCTGGGTGTCATACCTCTAGCTAAAACGAAGTTGTAGGGGCTGGAGATAGCTCTGATGGCTGAGCCTTGGACTAGAATGCACAAGGCCCTGGTTTGAATCTCAGCACTGCTGAATGAGTGAAATGCATGAATGAATGAGTAAAAGGAGACGAGAGATGCTAAGCTCGAATTCATCTCAGGTTCTCAATATGGCCTTCCTCTCCTTTCTAAGTGCCTCACCTATCTACCAGCCCCTGTCTGCCCCATTCGCTGATTTATTTCCTACCCAGAACTCATTCGCTCTAAAAGATCTTATGTGGTTGTCACAGGATGTAAGCCAGTGAGTGCTAGCATTCCTGTCCACCGTCTACAAGCTGTGACAGGAATAAGCTTACACAAAAGATGAGTTCCATAAAACACCAAAATTAGAATAAATGTGCAATCAGATGCCTCACCAGCAAATCAAATGTTCATCCAGGAAGGGCTGGGGTGTAGCTTCATGGTAGAGGCCTTACTGAGCATGCACGAGGCCCTGGGTTTGGTCCGTGTTACTGAACAAAGTGAAGCTAAAAATGGAGGCAGAAGCCCAGCTCTGCTACTGGACTCTGTGGTGTGAAGGGTGAGCAACTGTAATCTCAGAAGTCGGAGGAAATGACACCATTTCAACTTTATCTTCCTTTATCTTTTCAAAAAGCAGTTCTCTGTATTTTATCCTCAGCACTGGTGTGTGTGTGTGTGGGGGGGGGAGCTAGCTATCACATCCCCAGAATGGTGATGACACTTCCAGGAGGAATGTGACATGGTCTCCATGGATGAGTTGATTGGAAGTCAGAGCTAAATGAGTAACTTTCTGAATGATGTGATGAGGTTTGTGGCGATCCGGAAAAACCTGACACTGATTCCATGGAATAGTCTAAAAGATTTTGGTTTGAAGTTCAGCCAGCTAAACGTTTCTTAAACACACCAAGATCCCTCAACTCTGTGTTTCTGGGACATAAGAAGATAATTCTGAGCTCTAGGCCAACTAGGAAAGTTGAGATTAGCCTTTCTTTCCTCCTTTATTGCTTCTTTTTCCTTTGAGACAGGGTCGGGTGCTAGGATCATAGGCATAAACCGCCATGCCTGGCACTAAGATTATTTTATTAAGTAGGCATTTCACATACTTAACATCCATGCACCTTCTTTTAATAGTGCTGGTTTTTAGAAACAGGATCTGCAACGTAGCCCAGGCTGGCTTCAAACTCACACTCCTCCAGCTTCTGAAGGTTGGGGTTAAGAGGTGTGGTCACCCAATCTGTCTTTAGACATTATTTATTTCCATTTTTCCAAAAGGGAAAAAATCAGGCTGAGACAGACTGACTGGCCTAAGATCATAGTTGGTAAATTAGAGAGGAAAATCTTAACTGTAGGTTGATTTTGCTCCAAAGCCTGCAGACTTACTCTCTGCCACACTTGCCTCCCTGTGTTCCTGGAAATCCCCTCGATGAAATGTACTGGTCATCTTAAAAAAATGCATTGATAGGAAAGGAAGCAGGAAGTATTAAGAAAAACTGTTATCCAAATGAAATTGCCAATATTTGACTTAACCCGTAAAAGAGACAATTTCAATTCATTCAATTTCTTGGTGTTATTCCTTTAGATGGAATCCACGCTAACAGTTTATTAACTCAACACTGCCCAGCTGTGGACACCTTTACAGGTTACATGCCATTATCATTTTTATCTTTTTGGGATCTCTTCAAGGCAAGAAAAGAATAAAGCCAGTTCCATTTGATGTAAGGAAGAGCAGACTTGGTAAAGTCCATTTATCAGAGGAGCATTTGTCCTGAGAGAAATCTGTATTTTTTAAAAAATATTTTATTTATTTATTTTCAAGGAGAGAGAGGGGAGAGAGAGAGAGAGAGAGAGAGAGAGAGACAGAGAGAACCAGGGTCACCACCTTGTGGGTCTGTCTGGCTTATGTGGGTACTGGGGAATTGAACCCAGGTCCTTAAGTGCCTTAACCCCTGAGCCATCTCCCCAGCCTGAGAAATCTGTATTTTTAAGGCTCTACCATGCCCTCTCTCCACATCATGTCAAAACTCTTCTGAATGGGAATGTGTCACATTTTAAATGCAGAATGCTTCATGAATTTGCATGTCATCCTTGCACAGGACCACACTAATCTTCTCTGTATCTTTCCAACTTTAGTAGGTGTGTTGCCAAGTGAATACTCACTTTCTTAAAATCTCAATTCATTCCCTGTAAGCTGAAGTGCAAATGTTTCACCCCTTTTCTCCCTCTCCCCACTTCCCTCCCCTCCCCCTTTCTTCTCAATGTCTTGAAATGTAGCCCAGGCTGGCCTCTAACTCCAGATCCTCCATCGCAGTCTCCTGGGATTTGGGACTGTGTCACCATTCCGAGCTTTCAGCCTCTAGCTTGAGTATATGTGTGGTCTGTGCACGTGTATGTGTCCCTGCAGGGCCCCACACGCTCACCTGTGGTGGGCTAAGCAGATCAGTGTCCTCTTCTGTTGTTTAAGCAGGAGTCTCTTACTGACCCCAGAATTCACAGGTTTTCATGAGCCCAAAAGGTTCCCTGGTCTCTGCTCCCCTTTGTGGGGCTGGTGTTTACAGGTGCACGTGGCCATGCCCAGGTTTTTTTTGGGGTCTCTAGAAATTTGAGCTCCAGTGGTTTTGGACCACTGTAGGCCCTCATGTTTGTGAGGAAGCACACCTAACCACTTAGCCATCTCTCCAGACTCTCTGTCTTCTGATCTGACCTGTGGCTCTCATCTCTAGCCTCACCAACTCCTACTGCCTCAGGAAGAATCCTGTGTGGAGTAGAGCCTGCCTCCCTGTGCTCCAAGTTCTCTGACTCTCCAAATGTCTGTCCTTGGAATGGCTCCCCGACCCCATTTTCTTAACCCTTATCAGATATTCAGCAGTTAGATGCTTCCGTGACCCTATACGGTGGAATTGGAACAAAGGCCTGTGTACTCTAACAAGTACCCTACACTGTGGTGGAGATGGAACAAAGGCCTGTGTACTCTAACAAGTACTCTACACTTAGCTGTTCTGCTGGCCACAAGGCTAGCTCTTTACCATTTCAGAAGACCACACAGCCAGTCACAGAAAGATGGATTATTATTTTGCTAATTATAAACTAAAAGTCAGCACTATGTATTTCTTTAGGCTCCTGAGATCTGCAGATAGAAACCAGAGGTCATAGAGGGAGAAATAAAACATTGGTTGGTGTACTGAGACTCACAGTAAGGCAATGCAGTGGTCTGATTAACCCTGCCTCTTCAAAAGAAAAGAGAAACACATTTTTCAAATATTTTTATTTATAGGGAGTCACAGAGAAAGAGATAGGGGAGGAGGGAGGGCTTGCACACACACTAATGCTTCTTGCCACTGCAAATGAACTCCATATGCATGCATCACTTTGTGCATCTGGCTCTACATGGGTATTGGGGAGATGAATCCAGGCCAGCAGGCTTTGCAAGCAAGCACCTTTAAGCACTGAGCCACCTCTGCAGCCCCAATTTACAATTTTAAATTCATTATTTTGGTGGTACTAGGAATTGAACCCAAGACCTTTGTACATGCTAGATGGGCACCCTACCACTGAGTGACATCCCAACCCTTAAAACTGGTCTCAAATCAGTCTCTCTTTCTTCTAAGCATGAGGGTTATAGGCTTGCACTACCACAGCCAGCTGAAGCTACAGTTATTTTTAATAGAAGAACAAGATAATTTTTCTGTTATCAAGGCACTCATCAGCTTACTGTATCTGACAGCTGCAGTAACTTTTCTCTTGTTCTCTTTATGAATTGCTTTGGTAATAAAAAAAATCACCTTATCTTTTCTTCTTATGTATAAAAAACCTTTACATCTGGGGAGGCTCAGTGGTTCTAAAGGAGTTTGCTTGCAAAGCCTGGGCTTGATTCCCCAGTTCCCACATAAAGCCAAAGGCACAAAGTGGCACATAAATCTAGGGTTCGCTTGCAGTGGCAGGAGGCCCTGGCACGCCCATACTCACTCACTTTATTTCTCTGTCTCTCTCTCTCATAAAGAAATCAATAAAACTCTATAACCACAAATCATAGCTAATTTCCAAGTGAAAATAATTGCATGGAGCTCCCTCTAGTGGCAAGACATTAGTGGCATACAATTTTGTCCCAATTGTTTTAGGTTAATTGATCCAATACATTCATATATAAAGCCTGCACTTCTGTGCTCAAAGCTTCTGTTCTTAAGAGAAATCCTAGTCCTCATCAATGGTATCTTCCAGCGTCAGCCTGCACTACCTTGGACTATGCTACATTCCAGCGTAAACTGTTTCCTACATGAAGTTCTGCTGTTCAATTCAGTTCACAATCATGTGTGCAGAGCTAGTGAAAAGGTAATGCAGTTAACTGCTTCAATTAATTCCTGAAAAATACATTGACTCCTTGGTTTTCTCTATGAACTGAAAACAAAACTGGCAGTGTGAGGCACGTCTGGTGGCACACACCTGGAATCCCAGCACTGAGAGTAGGGTAAGAAATCTGAACTATACAGTGAGACTTTGTCTCAAAACAGGCATCTGATTCCAACAGAGATGGCCTGACAATGTTACGTGTTAGGCAAAAAACTTACTACAGTCATTGAAGAGGTATTTTGTAGGCCCTGGAGATTATAAACTAATTGGGAAGATAAAGACTACAACTTCATAGGTGGCAGCAGGTGTTCTATGGTGCAAGGAGTTCCTAGTCAAGTATTTGGTCCCCAGGACGGAGGGCAGCCTTCCCCACATTACTGACTGGATTATTTTTCTTTCAGAATATTTAACGCCATGTAATGAAACTAAGGTTCAACCGACAGTGTGGGAAATGACCTATCCTGAACCCAGTTCTGCTCCCATCACACAACTCCACCCTCTGAGTCAAGGGTCAAACAGTCCTTTCCTGCATTCCTCATTTTCTCTTCTATTTGGTCGCCACGGGCTTTAAGATCTCAGTGCCCTGGAATTCTCCAGTTTACTGACTAAAAAAGCAAGAGGCTTCAGATTATGATATCATACAAAGTATCAGTCTCCTTACACAACAAACAAATCATTCTGTTCTAATTGAAGGAGGAGATGCTGCCTGTACTCCTTCAGAGACCATATCAAGAACTCCTGGGGAACAAAGACTGAAGTCCTAGAGAAAAACCCACATTTGTGGGTTTGAGAAGACTGCTCAGTGGATGAAGTATGTGGCCATGCGTCTGGATTGCAGTGCCCTTGGCAGACATAGCGGCACACACTTGTCATCTCAGCACTGGGAGGTGGAGACAGGTGGATTCCTGGACTCACTGGCTGGCTAGTCTGGCCTAGTAGATGAGCTCCAGGCCTACGAGATCCTGCCTCAAATGAGGCAGATGGCATTTCCCAGGAACCTGATACCTGAAGTTGTCTTCCACATGCACTTGCACCCCCCTCTTACATATGAACACACACACACACACACACACACACACACACACACACACACACACACACCCCACAAGGGGCTGAGGGGCGATGGTGCCCAACCCGACTGAAAGTGGCAAACAGGTGAGGAGTGAGGAAAGAACAGGGGCTGCCTGGACACAGAACAGCTAACCGGATCCTAGTTAATCCTCCCAGTGGACTTCTGTAACTGGTTTGAACCGATCTAATTTCTAGCAAGCATAGAACACCCAAAGCGAATGTGAAGGATTAAAAACTCTATTTTAGAATGTTCACTTTTTAATTATAATTTAGAGTAATTAAGATGTCTGTTTCAGCCCAGGTTCATAGTAATTCCTTTAAGCTGAAGAAGGATCTTTTTTCTCAATTTATTTTGATATTTTCTTCCTGGAGCTAAGTTTGAAAAAAGATCTTTAGAACACATTAAGGCATTTCTAGATATACTGATATATAAGTAAACAAAAACAAGTAAATTAAGGCCTGTTTCATTTTATAACAATGCCTTTCTAATAAAGCTGCATATGACCAATATTCATAAAGTAATTTGAATTTACAATGGGAATTTATAACCAGTATAAAAAATACACTGCTATGTATATAAAATTAAGTCATTATCTGTTTATTTATAAAATAACAAAAATTGTGAATAGATCTGTTTATTATACTGTGAAAATGGTCTTGGTAATGAGAGAAATATTATAATATTTCAGACAGCCTTCAGAACTGTTAAGACAGAGGATAAACTGTAATTTTAAACTCATTCTTGATTTAAGGAAAAGGCTATAAATTATTGGCTGGAATGCATTTAGCATGAACTCAGATTCTATATAACATAAAGCAAGAGAGTACAAAAGATGCTGGAGTCCAATAAGCCCATACCTAGATTTTAACTATAAACCTTCCAGGACACTTTGTTGATTCTTATATACTAGTCTTCTTCTGAGACAAGTTGATTTTATCTCCCAGACTTAAGGCCATTCCCTGTAAAGAAGAAGGAAGAGGTTTACTTTTTATATTTCTTGAATGCAGGGCCTTCTGCTTACCAGGCAAGCACGCTACCACCTAACTACAACCCCAGCTCCAATGAAGATGTTTGTGATCACTGAAACCATGTCCACCCATCAGGGTGTTCCAGTTTCACTAAATGCAAACCAAAACCAAGGATGTGCAAATCGGATTACCCCAGTTTACTGGGCAGTCACTGTAGTGCTAGACTCATTGTCAAAAGATTTACACTCTGGCTTTCAAAAAACTCTACAGAATCCAATTCACAACCATAGGGATCAATCTGGCTGCATGCAAGTATCCCAGAATGAGAGACTCAAAAGGCAGAGCATTCGGCTGGAGAGATGGCTCAGCGGTTAAGGCACTTGCCTCCAGTGCCTAAGGCCCTGGGTTCAATTCCCCAGGACCCATATAAGCCAGACCCACAAGGTGGTGGCCCTGGTGCGCTTTCTTTCTTTCTCTCTCTCTCTCTCTCCTTGAAAAATGAATAAATAAAATATTTAAAAAAAAAAGGCAGAGCATTTTAAATGCAGCAAGAGTTGTATTTCTTTACAAAGCATGCAGTGCTCACATACGTGCATCTCACACACCTAACACACAATGAGAGAAGACGACAATCTTCCTCTCTTTGTTCATTGGGAGATGCTCTCAAGAAAGGGGATTGTTACCTGACTCTTTGCACGAATTCTTATGTGGCCAGTCACAGCAGCTTCGGGGCCCTGGTGAACCGGCTTTTCGATGCTGACATTTGCAAGCGCGTCTTCTCCAAATATGGAGCGAGCATAAAGGTTGGCTGCCATGAAGCCACAGTAACCAGAAAGGGCCTGGAGAAATGTGCAATGAATTTAATGTTCTATTAAAAAACTACACTTTAAAAAAACCAAATAGCATAGGCAAATTATCTGAAATATTATTTTTGTGGTGGTAGTTACAGAGCCTTGAGTTTGCCGAAACTCAAACAGATCTACATGGAAAGAGTGAGAATTTACAAGGTGGCTGTGGTATTCATGACCTCACAGTGAGTGGCAGAAGATGTACATAAGACGTATACAATAGGAAGGAAAAAAATGATATTAAAACAGAAGAGAGACCAGTCAGAAAACAAGGATTCAGGCCTTCAGTGGAGGGGACCTTGGGAGGGAAGGGAGAGTGGTGGGGGGATTGTGATCATGGTATAGAACAAGTCTATATGTATGCAGATTGTTCTCAATAAAAGATTTTGAAAAATTAAAATGATCAATAACACTAAAAAATGTGAGTTTTCTGTGTATTTTATTGGAATAAACCTGGCTTTCAAGAAACAGTACCTATTCCAATTTTTATTTATATATTCAATGTGTATTTGCCTCCTGCACCAGACTACTTTTGTTGGACTTAGTATCTGTTGAATGAACTAACACACACATGAATTAGACCTGCTTGTCCAGCAGCAGACAAGCCTCCTACTCTGTGTGTGTGGTGTGCTCGAGGTGAACCCAGTACTGAGTGAAACCCCCATCCTAACAGCACATTCTTTGAGTGATAAGATGCATGGTACAACATTTACAGAAACTTTATAAAGGAAACAAATTTGTAGAGCTCTAGCTTTCCTTTTGTCATTTTTGAGTCTTCTTCCATGTATGAAATGCAGAAAGACATGACAGGGCAATAATGTAAAGCTGGGCAGATCTATCCTGACTTGCAGTCATCCCGTAGGAGCCAGGGACATTTGCTAATCCAATGTCACAAATAAACTATTTTAGAATAATCCTCTTTCTAAAAGGTGGAGGAAATGAAAGATCTAATTGGACTATTTCAGTTGGGTCACTGCACCATGAACAGTAAGGTGGTGTGTCAGTAGAAAGAAAGAGGTAAGCAGATTCAAACATCCTATGAGTAATTTCTTTCAGATACTCTAGAATGATACTGCTTTTCTCATGCTGAACTATAGCAAAATACATTCGTGGAAATGTGAGCAGTCTGGGGGTCTATTATATTACCAACTACCAGAATTTTCCAGTCAAACTTTACCTTCTCTGGAGTGAGGCATTTCATGTTGGTTGACTTCAGTATGTGCTGTAAATAGTCATTTAAGTCAATCATATTGGTGTTAACGGTCACCTATGGAAGAGAAAAACGTTAGAGACCATAAACCTTACAATGACAGCTTTGTGAATTACTGGCATTTCATACTAGCCAAAAGTGAGCAACCAAATAGTAGACGACACCTACAAAGTCAGCACATCAGAGCCTCAGATGCAGATACTCAAAGAGCAGAGGCAAACCAGGCAAAAGCTAAAGGACAAAGTCCCTAGCTCAGACTCTGCAAAGCCCCCAGGAACATAAATTCAATGCTGATTGTCATTCATGTGCAGAAAGGATGGAATCTTGTCTACAATGTTTAGCTGAGTGTAATGATGGACACCCACAGAGGCCAGTCTGAGCTACAGAGCAAGACCCCGCCTCAGAGGTCCTCTACTCAACTTACATTAGCAAACTGCAAACTACTCATGTGATTTCTAGTTAAGGCTAATGTGCAAGAACACATAAATGTTTAAAAAAACATTTGCTTTTCACATCTGATACTTTTTAGTGGGCTTAATTTTTAAAGAACCCCTCATCACCAGCCAAAAGGAAGAACGATTAAGGAGGACAAGGAAATCTCCCAAGGACTCACTTTATTCTCCCATTCAAATTCGGCCCACATCTGACGGAATTCAGCATCGGTGCAAGTTGCAGGCTGGATATAGTCCATGATGTCAATGTGGATGTCACTGAGGACCACACAATTCCTGTCACTTGCTGCTCCAGAGACATCATAAACTGTGATATATGAAAAGATCTTCAATTTTAAGTACACAGGTCAATTTAAAAATTTTAATAATATAAAAATATGATATTATTACTCTGTTCTAAGTGCTTTACAAATATCATCATTTTGATTCTCCCTTCAAATCTACCTATATTCCATCTTACAGAGAGAAAGCACAGAAAAGTCAAATACATTGCTCTAAGCCCACAGCTAATTAACAGTGCAGGCAGGATTATTTTTGTGTTAATTCCGTCACTGAGTGTTCATGTGGCAGGTACAGTGGGCCAGGCACTGCACCAAGGACACCAGTAGTACTGTTCTAATGCAGCGTCCCCTCCTAGCCAACCCTCCCTTTTTCTAATATTTTTGAATGAATACTGCTGAGCTTTATTACTTAATCATGCTTTCATGACTCCCTTCCATAGTAGAAACACATAATCTGGGCTAGTATAGTGGTGCATATAATTCCAGCAACAGGGAGCTGAAACAGGAGGATCACTTCCACTTTGAGGTTAGCCTGGGCAACACAGTCAGACTCTTATCTCAAAACACAGAAGCAGGGCTGGAGAGATGGTGTGATGGTTAAATTTATTGTCAACTTGCCTTGTTTAATAATCTACAGTAATCTTGGGCAGGTCTCTGAACTTGCCTGCAGAAAGGATTGACAAAAGGAGGTTCCTCCTTTTGAGTTGCCCTTCCCCCAAGTGGGTGGGCCTTCCAGAAGAGATGGGATACAAGCCAGTCTGGGCTGTCGAAAGACCTGGTCTCAAAAGAAGTATTACCTCATCTTTGCTTCTATAGCTCCTATTTAGTTTTTAACTTATACACTGCCAAAGACACATATGCCACAAGAAATGTCACAAGATCAGTAACTTTGTATTACTTTAGATACTTCTTGAAGACTCTCCCCCTCACTATATTATAGGCAAAAGCTTTACTAACTGAGCTACAACCCTAGCCTCTCCTATAGCCTTGAAACACATATTTATCTAGTTTAGATTTTTTTTTTTTTTAAAATTCTGGACTCACATCAAACTTCATTTGGATATGTTTAGACACTTTAACATTCAACTTACTCAAGGCTTATCTGTTTTTCTCAAACTTGCTCTTCTCTCCTGTGTTTCCGTTTTGGTGACTGACATAAACAACAACCCAATAAAATCAATTCAGAAATCAAGGGCTGTTAGTCATTTCCTCTGCAATCGGTAACCATCTCCTGAACGTCTATTAACATCAGCTCTTCTTTCCATCAAGACAAGTATTCTGTTGGTTTAGGCCTTCTCTCATCTCTCTCTTGGGCGTCACAATAGTTGAGCTACTTTTTCTGCCTCTTCGACTGTACTTACCTGTCACAATGTTATTTAATCATGTACTCAACTCATTTATAATTTTCCAATGTCTTTGTGTTCCAGAGATAAAGGCTGAGTTCTTAGCATTGCAAGGAGAATATGGTTCCACTGACCTTCCTAATTAAATTATTTTTCTACCATCATCCTCCAACCCACTGCAACTAATAAGCACAGCAAATTCCAGCTGTGCTTACTGTCTATAAAATATCTACGTGTCTTCTTTCCCTGATTGTGAGCCATCTCACGATAGATCCTTTGCTCTTTGCTATGGGTCTGCCCCTATAGTGGAAATTGCTACAAAAGATTCTTAATGATCAAATGCTTCTGTACAATCTTATCTCTATGTCAAAAATATTCCTGTGTGCTGGGCCACATGCACATGTACAAGGTTTTAGGCTCAGTTCCAATGTTATCCCTTAGTAACATATCTTTTCCCCTTACATAGCTTCCCGTACTATACTATTAGTATTTTTTTCTGCATGATCCCAAAACACATAGATTAATCAACTAGCCCTTATTACACTGTATCCTAATTATTTATTTCCCCATCTGTCTCCTCCTTTTGCCAGGTGGACAGAGACTCCACCTGACTCATTTTCTGTATATCTAGAACACAATATAATGCTTGATATGTACAGAGTAGCCTATAAATGAAAAATAAATTTAGGTCCTGCCCTCAAGCTATGTCCACAGCTACTCACTGCACATGCCATAAAGCAATACCTTACCTATGTTGCCAAAAATTATTCCATTTTCTGTTGATGCTACCTTGACATTAGCCTTAATGTTTGCAAAATCATGAGGAGCAAGAGTCAAAGGAGATGGCTTCTCCACAAGTTTCAGATCCCCTGGGGAGGGGGGGAAACAAGTTTGGGCATGGACAAAAACACATACATTAGTCATAAAACAATAGTTTCCAGTAAAATAAAGAAGGCAAGTATGATTCAAATACTATAAGGACAAAATAAAGAAAACATTTATTATCTCTGTAAATACCATTAATCATCTTTTTTTTAAATTAAGAGGTAACAGACATCTCAGAATAATTCTTCAGTTCATGTGTAAGAGGGATATTTTTGAGTATTAACTTTTATTTTAATGAATGAAAAATTCTCAAAAAGTTTGTCTTAAGCTACCTAGTCCATTAAAAAGAGATAACATAATCTAAAAAAGGACCTGCAAATTCCGATGAGACATGGTCAACTGTATGTAGACATCAATATGTGCTAAAGAAGACAGGCTGACATCCACATGTGTCTTATCTCTTGTAGAAGTCATGTGGAATTTGCAGGGAGCCATGAACTGTTCCTACATACACTTTAGATTTTCAAAACCAGAGACAGAAGTGGGTATAGAGAATCTGTATTCATCTGTCACACAGGGGTTGGGGAGAGGACTCAGTGGTTAAAGGCTCTTACTTGTAGGCCTGTCCACCCCAGACTGATCCTCTCCAGCACCTGTAGCCAGATGCCAAGTGGAGCACGTGTCTGTCCTCCCAACACATGCCTATGACAATGGAAGGTGGAGGCAGGAGAACCTGGAAGCTAATGGGCCAGCTAGACTGCTGCACGTGCATCAGCCAGAGCAACAAGGGAGGCTGCCAAGCAAGGTAAAGGGAAAAAACAAGCACCCTGAGGTTGGCCTCAGACCTCCCCACATGTGCTGTGGTGTGCGTCTGCCCATGTGCATACATCATCATCATCACACACACACACACACACACACACACACACACACACACACACACACACAATTTCATGCTGCTAAAGGTAAGAATGATGCATTGCTATGGCCACATGTGGCAGAGAACAGTTTGGATTTAGAAAACACTTAATTCTATACTGTGGCAAATGAAAATTTTTTTTTTTTGGCAAATGAAATTTTAATTAAGTGAGCTACATAGTAAATTTGTTACTCATTTATTAATTTGTATCCAGTCATTTAGAGACATAATCTCATATAGCCCAAGCTGGCACAGAACCTGTAATGTAGCTAAGGATAACCTTGAAGTCCTGATCCTCCTGCCTCCACCCCAGAGTGTTTGGGATTATGGGAATGCACTGTGTATCCTAGGCAAGCATTTTACCATCTGAGCTACCTTACTCAGCTTGTAAATGTGTAACTTACACAGCTCTTACTATATCTAGAAAAACTGAGGTGTGAGAAGTCAAAGTCAGAACTGAACCCATCTGAATGCAAGTCAATATGACAAAGGTTCAGAAAACTGAAGTTGAAGGAGACAAAAATTTAAATGATAAAGCCAACCCTAATTCAAAATGTTACGAAGAGCTTAGAAGAACTCTTACACCAAAGACTGGACTTTTCTTACCAATCTGTCAAAGATCTACCACATACAAACCCTTTTCCTTTAAGGTATGTTTCCTCACCTAGAGTAGCTAACTCTAACGTGCAGTTCTGCAGAGTATCACTGGTCTGGTTCACAACAAGTACATCCAGGACAATGTCGTACTGATTGACATGAACGTAGGCCTCTGCATATACAGGGTCTGAGAAACCCGTCAACTGGGTGACCTGGCAAAGCAAAATGAATAATCCAATGAATAACACAACTTAACCAAACATACCCCATTCAAAGGAACAAGCTATGTTTACATTTAGGTAAGACATTTTGAGATAGGTATAATACAATTGTCTTATAATGCAGAAATAGAAACTGGGAAAATTAGAAGTACAGGTCTAGGGCTTAAAGAAGTTATTCAAATAATGTACAACTTAGACCCCTAATTTAAAAGAAAGAATTTCAGGAATTTATTGGTTTTGTTCTGTTTTGGTATTGAGGGTTGGTGAAGAGAACTCATGCTCCCTGCTTAGGCTAAGCATGTGTTCTACAACTGAACTACACCTTAAACCCACCTATGGTTTTTAAGCTCATAACTCACTATAAGAAATGTTATATATGGAAATTTTAAGATAGACCAGTAGTACAAAGATGTTGAAAATGTTTAATAAGTACAGTAAGCACAATCCCAATGTAGTTACAGAATACATTTGGATACAGTTTTAGTTAAATTTCTTAGTAAGTATCTAAGCTTACAATTTGTTCTCTGTAACTAGAAGTCAAATAAAAGTAAGGTAATATGGTAACATATGCTTACAATATCACAAATATAAAATTTTAAATGCCCCCTCAGAAAACCCCCAAAACTCATAAACCAGAACATTAAGAATGCAACATCGTCACCAAAATCACAAGACACAAAAAATCTATTTTGTGCATTATAAAGGATATTAACAACAGAGTAAAGAGGTAATGGAGAATAAAAGAAAATATTTGCAAATTTAGGGGCTGGAGAGATGGCTCAGGAATTAAGGTGCCTGCCTGTAGAACTTGATGACCAGAGTTCGATTCCTCAGTACCCACATAAAGCCAGCCACACAAAGTGGTGCATGCATCTGGAGTCTGTTTGCAGTGACTGGAGGCCCTGTATACCCATTCTCTCTGCCTGTGTCTCTTCTATCTCTCTCTGCTTGCAAATAAATAAATAAAATTATTTTTAAAAATTTGCAAATTTAAGAAAGGGTCAATAACCAATAATCAGAATAGACAAAAGACTTATTATTCAAATGAAAAAAAACCTGAAGAAAAAATGGGCAAAGGACTTAAACATACATTCTTCTAAAGATATAAAAATGGCCAATAAAAGAGCTGAGGATACCATTCCGGACTGCGAAGGGTCTCTCAAAGCTGGTCTATGGCATTCTGTGGTTTCTTCAGCAACAAGGTTTTGCCTCAGGCCTGGGGAGGGACTCAAGAGCCTTGACAGAATTCTGTCTTGTTGTTGGAACCTCATGGGTCGCTTTGGTCAATAGCTCAGTGAGGGAAGGAACTGGGGGTTAAAGCCAGGGGTTGTCAGACTGATCTAATTATTCACAGGCTTAGACTCTCTCCCCTACCACTCACAGGCTGCCAGGGGAAACTGATCAATGACAGCTGGAGTTAACAGAGACCACTGATATGAAACACAATCTGCGGCCATGAGTAGGCTGACCACACCTCCTACTGGCAGACAACAGCGAACCAAGAAAGGAGCACTTGTGCAATGGAGGAGCCTGGGCCTGGGGGAGACAATCAACAGCTTTCAAATTTGGCCAAATTTTCCACTTAGTGAAGGGGAGCCCTTATCTGGAACTTGGGATTCAGGGTGATAGGTACCGGATCCCTTACTCTTGGGCTCCCAAGACAAGATGCACTATGGGAGTGATTGACGGGGAGGCTACTAAAAATAGAATCAAGGTAATCCAGAATTATGTATATTTGTTAACCTACACTGATCTCACTCTCCGATGGAGATTCTGTTTGTATCTTTCAGGATGCAGCGAGAGAGCTGGGGCCCATCTAACCCTACCAAGCCTACCAACAAGTAGGCTGATAGCTGAGATCCTGGCAAGAGAGGAGCCACCACAGTCATATCGTGGAGGATCCAAATGGAACCCTGCAGAGAATGACAGGATGAACAAGGGACCCACAGCCACAGCCATTCAATCAACACAGGATAAGCCAGTGAGACAGAAACCAACGATTTTCGACACAAAGACCCCTAAACTCACAACATTAAAGCAGCCTTAATACTCATCCACCACGACTCAGGGAACTGAGTGGAAGATGGGGCGGAAAGATTGTGAGAGCCGTGGTGGGGAAGACTATCCAGAGGTATGGCACCCCTCAGTAACAACATACTAGGGCCAGGATAACCTGGCTGAATACTAGGCTATCCATGGTTCCCTGTCACAAGGACTAAGCCAGACGACCCACGGAGGAGGATATCCAGCTGATTGGGGATGGGGGGGGCATTGGGGAATTGGGAATAACAACTCATTGTTTGCCCACTAAATAATGTAACTCATTATGGACAATAAAAAAAAAGAGCTGAGAAAATTGCTCAGCAGTTGAAGGTACTTGCTTGCAAATCCTACTGGCCTGGATTTGATTCCCTAATACCCATGTAAAGCCAGAAGTACAAAGTAGCACATGCATCTGGAGTTCATCTGCAGTGGCAAGAGGTTCTGACTCACCTATTCATTCTCTCTTCTCATACATTTTTTAAATGTCCAATTAGCATATAAAAAGATATCTAACACCAGTATTTGTTAGGAAAATACAAATCAAACCACATGAGACACCATTTCAAAAAAAAAAAAAAAAAGGAAAGAAAATAATAAGTGCTGTGAAAGATGTAGAGAAATTTGACCATCATGCACTACAGGTAGACAGAGAATGGTGCAGCTGTTGGCTGAAATCATATGAGCCATAGTGGTAGCACATGTCTGTAAGCCCAGTACTACACATGCCTAGGCAGGAGAATCTTGATTCTTGAGGCCAGCCTGAGATACAGAATGAGAGCTTGTCTCAAAACAAAAACAAACAAGAAAGAAGGAAGGAAGGAAGGAAGGAAGGAGGGAAGGAAGGAAGGAAGGAAGGAAAGAGAAAACAGTATGATGATTTCTCAATAAACTTTAAAGTACAAGTAGAATTATTGATTAAATAATTCTACTTCTGGGTATATATTCAAAACATCTGAAAACAGGGACTCCATATTCACAGCATTATTCACAATGGCCAAAAGTAGAAGCAACTCAAATGTCCACTGACTGATGAACTGATAGAATGTGGATTACACTTATAATGGAGAAATAAGCTTAAAAGAAATTCTGATATATGCTATAAACATAATGTACACTGAAGCAATTATCTTATGCTAAGTGAGAAAAGCCAGTCACAAAGAACAAACCTTAATGACTGCATACATGCCGTACTAGATCAGTCACAATCAGAGAATCAGAAAGTAGAATGGCGTCTGCCAGAGGCAAGGACAAGTGAGAAGGAGTGTTTATTATGTAACGGGTATAAAATTTCAGTCTTACAAGATAAAAAAAAAAATCTGAACATGGCTATACAATAATGTGAATTTAATTAACACATGACTATGTATTTAAAAATGGTAGATATGGGGTACCTCAGTGGTGGACTACCACCTAGCGAGTTCCTGGGTGAGACCCCAGCAGTGGGAAACAAAAACAAAGATGACAAGAGTGAAAAATGGCTACTTAAAAAAAAATGGTTTTTACTTATTTGCAAGGGGAGAAAGAGAGAGAGAGAGAGAGAGAGAGAGAGAGAGAGAGAGAGAGAGAGAGAGAGAAACAACAAGCCCTAGAACAAGGCAATATTTATATTCTGTGAATTTTACCATAATTAAAAGAAAATAAAAAAATTATAGTACTGGAGACAGAGGTGTTAAGGGCCCAGGTTCAATTCCACAGCACCCACATAAGCCAGATGCACAAATTGGCGTATGTGTCTGGAGTTGGTTTGCAGTGGCTAGAGGCCCTGGCATGCCCATTCTCTTTCTGTCTCTTCTTTGTTTGTATCTATCTGCTTGCAAATAAATAAAGTATTTTTAAAAATTATAAATGCAATGTTGCTGTTACTGTCATAAATTTGGTTTTTATTAGTTTTGAAGTAAGGTCTCACTTTATAGCCAAGGCTAGCTTTGAATCTGTGATCCTCCTGCCTCAGTCTCTCAGATGTAAATTTCCAATTCTAAGAGACAAAGCAGTGGGAGTGGATAGCTCGGTGGTTAGAGGTGCTGCTTGCAAAGCCTGATAGCCTGGGTTTGATTCCCCAGTACCCACATGAAGTCAGATATGCCAAGTAGCACATGCCCTTGGAGTGCAGAGGCGGGAGGCCCTGTTGTACCATATTCTCTTGCTCTCTGTTCTCACTATCTGTTTGCAAAGAAATAAAAATATTTTTTAAAAACTAAGAGTCAAAGTGTTTTAGTAGTTCCAATTCTGCTATTGACTTTATCTTGAACAATAAAATCAATTTGAATGTTCACTCAAGAGGGTTGAGGGATTAACCTTGCTTGCTGGTTCTTTCTTTTTGCAATGTAGCCCAGGCTATACTCTCTCAGGATCTTAAATCCTGCAAGTGTTGGAATTACAGATGTGCGCTAAAGTTTAATGGACATGTCAGTTACAGAAAAGTCATGCTAGTGCTGAGGTATGTACAGCTCAGTGGCGCACTACTTGCCTTGCACGCTTGAAGTCATGGGTTCAGCCCCTGACATTGCAGAAGAAAAAAGCACCTCAAAAAAACTCTCAATTTATGTAACTTTGTTTTTCTTTAAAAAAAAAAAAAAGAAACGGCCAGGTGTGGTGGTGCACACCTTTAATCCCAGCACTTAGAAGGCAGAGGTAGGAGGATTGCCGTGAGTTCAAGGCGACCCTGAGACTACATAGTGAATTTCAGGTCAGCCTGGACTAGAGTGAGACCCTACCTTGGAAAGGAAAGGACAAAGGAAAGAAAAGGAAAGGGAAAAGAAAGGAAGGGAAAAGAGAGGAAAGGAAAGGAAAGGCAAAAGGAAAAGGAAAGGAAAGGAAAGAAAAGAGAGAGAGAGAGAAAGAGAGAGAGAGAGAGAGAAAGAAAGGGAAGAAAGGAGAAAAGAGAAGGAAAGAAAATAAAAAAGAAAAATCCAGCAGAACCAGCAACTTCCTGATGGCACTCTTAAGTAGACTACTTCAGTACGCACAGTGTATTTGATTTTGTCACCTTGTTAAGCTTAGATGCTAAAGGATCGGCCGCCTCTTTCCTCTGCGTGGCACCCATTGCTGCCAGCAAACTCAGCTGAAACTGATCCTCCTTGCAGTTCATCTCATTCTTAGCAGTCAGCTGCATGAAGGAAATGGGGTCATCGGGCTGTACCGCTACATTCCTCTTCTCGGATTCTTTCTGTGCAGGGAAAGCAACACATATGTCAGTTGATTTGAAAAGAACAATAGCTTTTTACAGGCCCTTCCTAGGGACAAACTCATGGAGACTGAAAATTAACAACATTAAAAAGAGGGAAACTTGAAAGCTACTCCCCAAAGCACTTGTATGTCCTTAGCGCAGATACTTTACCTTCTGGGACAGCTTCTCTTCCTCGAGTTTGGCGGATAACATGTGAGAAAGAGACTGTCTGCACTCCTTATTAAAAATGTCATTCATTAGAGGCGAGCATTCAGACAAGACCTTCAGGCACAGGGAGATTCGGTCTACATCATCATCAGTAATTGGCTTCTTAGGCAGAGAGGATTTTCCCAAATGAAGGATGGTCGCCATGAGCAACATGGCCTCTGCAACAAAGGACTACAAGAGCAGAGAAATCGGTTAGGATGAGCCTCCAGTTTTACAAAGAATTCCTGGGAGTGGGACTTCAGATTCCTAGACTTTCTCTCCATAGCATCTTTTATTTTTCCTTTTTTTGTCTCTTCCTTCCTTTATTATTCTCACTGCCAATCTTCTGAGGCATCACTGACATTTAAGTAAAAAACAGCAATCACCTTTCAATGGTTTTTCACTTTAATCCCAACAACAGAAAAGTGAAAAGATTGAAGCACTTCAACCGATGGCAGGTGCTTCTTTCTGACCTATATACATGTCACGTCAGCCATATGAAAATAGAGTTCTTCTCATACCTATTAGCCATCTTTAAGAATCAGGACAGTTTCCTATAAAACGGTACATTTTCTTACCAGAGAAACTGAACAACCCCAAATATATGTATCATACTCAGGATTCAAATAAATCTTCCTAAAATGTTTCAAAATATTTTTATTTTCAAATGCAGGATCAGCTTCATCTATGCCCTTAGCTATTATTGGCTTTAACCCCTTTTAAACTAGACCAGTTTCTTGCCTTTAAAAAATATTTTTATTTATTTACTCATGAGAGAGAGTATGGATGTGCCAGGGCCTCATGTCACTATAAACAAACTCCAGACACATGCACTACTTTGTGCATCTGGCTTCACCTTTAAACTAGAGCAAGCATCTTTAACTGCTAAACCAGCTCCCTAGTCCCTATTTGCTTTTTAATCACAATCATTTTTTATTTTTTAAAAATATATTTATTTTAGAGACAGGGAGGGAGATGGATGGGGAAAGAGGGAGGGAAGGAGGGAGGGAGAGAGAGCGAGAGCGAACGAGCGAGCGAGCGAGCGAGAGAGAGAGAGAGAGAGAGAGAGAGAGAGAGAGAGAGAGAGAATGGGCATGCCAGGGTGATCTGCCACTACAAACTACAGACACATGTGCCACTTTGTGCATCTGGCTTTGCATAGATACTGGGGGATTGAACCCAGACTGTTAGGCTTTGCAAGTAAGCACCTTTAATTATCCAGCCTCCTCTCCACCTCCACAATGATTTTTTAAAAAGAACCAAGAACAATTTTTTGAACTAGAATGTCCAACACTTGTGGCTAGAATTCCAGGAGGCAATGTTTTATATTCCTAACTGAACTGCATTAGGAAACATATAACATCAGGATGCACACTACTGGTAATGCCAAGCATAATTACCAGGCGCATGAGGTTATTTATTTATTTATTTTTATTGTACCCCACCTATTTTCCTCTCCTTGTAAGTAGCTTCAGTGATTTCCCTCAGCCTTCACACTGAAGCCTACATAACTTGACCTGCTATTCAAAGTCACAAGTGAATTCAAAATTGTTTAGTCTCCTGTAGTATTATTTGACAAAGGCATTCTCTGGATAAGTGCTGAGCTACACACATGCGTGAAAAACTACTGCAGGCCTGGGAAAGAGTCAGCAGAAAAGCAGGCATATCAATGTTCCAAGCCTGGGTATTGTCTCCAGAAGGAGAGGAAACAGAAATAAATCTGAAGAAACAATGGCCAAAACACCCCAAATTTGTGGGAACTATAGCCTGTAGAATCAAGTTCAGTGAACCATAGGCAGAGGAAAGATGAAGAAAAGCACATTCAGCCACATTCTAATCAGACTGTTACAGTACACCCTCTACACAGGCCTGAGAGTGAGAACAGTCAACTGCAGCTTTCCAGCATGGAGGGAAAAACCATCAGCCAGAGAACCTAACATCAAACATCTTTCAAGAAATGTAAGAGAAGTACACTTTGTACAGATAAAAGTCAAGAGAGTCCACTGTCAAAAGACCTGCATTGCAATCGAGTAGATAGAAATTCTTTAGGCAAAAGAACCCTGAGACATTCCTATGTACACACAGAAAATGAATAGATTCAAGTGACACAGCTGAAGAGTACCAATGAGCAACCAAGCTTCCTTCTTTGTACCAACAGCGGCAAAGTGTATTAACTAGATTTGTTAGAAGAAATCTGGCTCTTTTAATTAGGGACTTTCCCAACTTCCAAAAGTGAAGTGGCCACACACAAGGAAATCAATTTGAACTGTTGAGGCAAATCTTGCTGGAGACTTTGACAATCATAAATGAGGCTGAGGAGGCAGCTCAGTAAGTGCCTGCCTTGAAAGCATCATGTCTTCATTTATCTCCAGATTCTAAGAAGAATGCTGAGCACAGAGATGCAGGCCTGTGATCCCGGAAAGGTCATCACGAAAGAGGGTAATGGAGTCTATGTGGCACAGAAGGTCTTAGAAGGAGAACTATCTGGAGTAAGAAGGGAACTAGCCTGAGGGGGGCATGGAACATGGGAGAGAACAGTAAACCAAGTATGACACACGAATAAAAACGCATAATGAAACCCATTACTTTGTATGCCAACTTAAAAAATTAATTTAAAAAGTATTTACTATTTACAAGAGAAATAACAATAATAACAATGTATCACAGGTATATAAAGTGAAGTGTGGGTATGGGACTAGCAGGGATGAAAGTATATGACTATCAATGAATACAGAGTCAGTGCAGCCAGAATCTATAATTAAAGTACTAATCACAGATGAGACTTATTTAAGAAACATTCTGGGATAAAACAAGCAACGAAGGTGCTGGTGAGAGAAAGGAATTTCCTTCTTTGGCCCTTGGCTTGCCCTAAAGACAGAAGTGACTTCATAAACTCTTCCAGCTTCTTTATTTGATTAATCACAGGACATGTCAGTTTTAGTTACGTTACACTAATGTGTCAATTCTCCTATTAAACCATAAGCTTTCTCATAATAAAATTTCAGCCAACTCTTGAGTTTCTCAATATTCAACACATAGGATAGACATTCAATAGTAAATTATTGGTAAGTATACAACAAATGAACTTACATTTTGCTTTTTCTTCTCCTGAACCAAAGCTACATAGCGCAATGCAATCTTGGTCAGGGTGGTGGCAAGGGAGGCAGCAACGAAGAAATCTCCATCTAGGAGGAATCCTCTCAAGGGAGGTCTGTAAACAGTCAACAATGAAACCCAACGAATGCTTAAGCAGCATGCTGCTTCTGCATAAGTGATTCAGATAAGCCACCCTTACTGCTAAGCGGCAGTGGTAAGGGCCTCAGTTAATTCTCTTTTTTCTCAAAAGATATAACTTTAACACTTAGCACAATTTTAGCACATTGTTAATTTTCAATATAATTTTAGACATGATTTTTATCACCTTCCCATAAAAACAGTTAGCAAAATAAAGAAGAAAACATCAGGGCTGGAGACATACCTCAGTCAGTAAAGTGTTGGCCATGCAAATACAAGGAACCAAGTTCAATCCCCAGTTCCTATATAAAAAAGCCAGCATGGGTACACACTTGAAACCCAGTGCTGGGAAGGCAGAGAGAGATAGGATGATCTCTGAGGCTCAATGGCCATCGTGTCTAGACTACTTGCTAACTTCTAGTCAATGAAAAACTACACCTCCAATAAGAGACAATGGCTGGGGAACAACACGGCACCCAGGCAGTCCTCTGGAGTCCACAAATGCATGCTTACACATTAAAAAAAGAGGAGAAAATATTAAAATATTATTCTATCAATTACAAAAGGAAAATCTGGGCTGAGACTATAGCTCAATGTCAGAGCACTTGCCCAGCATGTGTGAGGCCTTAGATCCAACCTCCAGAAGTGAAATGCATAGGCAATGAAACTCAAAGTATCATCACAGTTGCTTTAATTTAGCATTTTCTATGTGGGTAAAGTAAGTTTTAGCTGAATATAGTTACTTCAATGAAAAGAGATGAACAGAACAAGTGACTGAAGTCACTGACAATCTGTAAACATTTACCTCCTTCCAAGTTTGGCAGTCAAAGCACACTGAGAATAAATCACACGACTGCTTTCTACACAATAGTAAGAAAAGTAGTGCAGTTGGAGGGTACAGGTGCCATGAGTTACCTGTCTTCTTCCTTCTTAGCAGGTCTGGAACTGCTGAGGGCACTCTGAGTTGCATAGGTTCCCATTTCAGTAACCAATTTCTGAACCGGCCCCACAGTTATTTCTTCTTCAGGTTTTAACTCACCAGCTTCTTTCTTTATTTCTGACTCTACAATTGGGATCTAAAAGTCAATTGGAAATACTGGTTTAGCAATAATACCAGCAGCTAACAAAGTTACATTTCAAGAGACAATAATTTCTATAAACAAGGCAATCTCTCAGTGAGATTTTTGGAATGTGAAACTCTGTTTTCAATTTTCTTTTTTTCTCAGAACAAAACAATGGGAAGAATAGTAGCTTTGGATTGAATGTTCCTGGATCTCAATTTTCACTGTCACTGACTAGTTGCAAGTCAGACAATTCTCAGTTCTCAATCTATTATGGGAAATTTAAATCTTTCTGTACAAGTTACTTAATAGAAAAATGCATAGGATAGTGTCCAACACAAAGAATTTCACTAGGCCTTATTCCTCCTGCCTATTCCTTCCCTTGAAATATTAACAAAAACAATATCCATCTTCCTAACATGAAGACTCATTTTCACTAATAACTTTGTCAACCACCCTTTTAAATGATCAAGAGGAAGTCTTATTTTCTATTCAACACTTTATCTTACGCTTATCAGATAACTTAAGAACTTTATAACTAGTTATTTAAGATGTCTATTTAAACCACTACACACTGAGTTCTTTCACTCCATCCCCACCCTCACTTCTCTCTGAGACAGGGTCTCATGTAGCCCAGCCTGGCACTGAATTTGCTATATAGCTGTCCTTGAACTTCTGATCCTCCTGCCTCCACTTCCTGACTGCCAAACTTGCAGGTATGTGCTGTAGGTTTATGTGATGCTGGAGATTGAATAGATTGAATAGAGAGCTTTGTAAATGCTAGGCAGCCACACCCCAGCCCTCTTTTGTTACATGCACATCTGTAGGTGGTGTGTGTCTTCCTGTGTGTGTGTGTGTGTGTGTGTGTGTGTGTGTGTGTGTGTGTGTACACGTACTCGTGTGCGTGTGGGTGGAGGTGAGGTCGATGCCAGGTATCTTCTTTGATTCCTTGACCTTAACTTACTGAGATAGGATTGTTTTTACCTGACTTGGCTAGCAATCTTACCCTGGGGATCAGCCTGCTCTCGCCTCCTGAGAGCTGGGATTATAAGCATATGCCCCCATGCCCAGCACGCATGTGGGTGCGGGGGACCTGAGTGCAGGCTCAAGTGGGTAAAGGTAAGCCCTTTGCCCACCGAGCTGGCATAGTAGCCCTATTTCACTCTTTATTTTACAGATGAAAAATGAATAAAATGAAATCCAATCAGCTAAGGAACTGGAATTGAATCAAAAGTAGAGTCCAGGTCACCTGACAAAGGACCCAGTCACCTTCGCATTCCACATCAGGTTGTTTGGATGAAGGAATACTGCCAGTGTTAGAATAGAAAAAGCCTACAGTTAGCTTTGCTTTAAGGCATTCTTTTAGAACACAGACTAAGGCGAAATTTTACTAGTCTTTTTCTTTCTTAATATTTTTATTGATTTGTGATCACAGAGACAGACAAGAGACAGAGAGGGAGGGGGGAAGGAAGGAAGGAGAGAGATAAAATGAATGAATACAGGCAAGCCAGGGCCTTTTACCGCTACAAATGAACTCCATATGCATGTGCCACTTTCTGCCTTTACGTGGGTACTGGGGAATCAATCCTGTGCCAGCAGGCTTTGTCACCAAGTGCCTTTAACAGCTGAGCCATCTCCTCAGCCTGTTTTTTTTTTTTAAAGGCAGAACATTTTGCTCAAACAAAATCTTATCCAAGGGTAAATAAATAGGTGTGATGGTTCTCATGGAGGCAGTGTGTACCCTTAAATTTTTAATAGTACTTGAGTCTTAATTATATGTTAATTATACAATTACGTGTTAATTATACAATCTTTAGTGTTTTTCAACCCACAGACAAAACACCAAAGCTAATCACGGGTACGGGTGTGTGTGTGTGTGTGTGTGTGTGCGCGTGCGCAGTGCTTAGAGACTGACCAAAGACCTCATGCACACTAAGCATATTTTCTTCCATCAGAGTTCTAAAGAATGAACCATCATATAAGTAGGATTTAGTGAAGTAAAGCATACCTCCCCAAGGGACCTCCGGACCTCGGTCATCACACTCTGAATGTCTTCCTTGGTACTACAATATTCTCCCAGGATCCATAATGCTCCTCGATAAATCCTAGGATAAGAACACAAATTCAAAAATTCAGGCATGGGAAACAACTCCTGAAGCAGAAATATTTCTTTGTGACTTTAAGCTAAGGGACTAAAGAACATTTCAGAAAAACTATATTAAATAGTAAGTTTCACTTCTTTTCCTAAGTGACAAGAAAAATAGCTTTAAAAAATTATTTATTTGAGAGAGCAAGTGACTAAGCGAGTGAGCAAGCATGGGTGTGCCAGGGTCTCTAGCATCTTCAAATAAACTCTAGACCCATGTGCCATTTTGTGCATTTGGCTTTATGTGGGTACTGGAGGCTGTGCTGGCAGGCTTTGTCAGCAAGTACCTTTAAACTGTGAAGCCATCTCTCCAGCCTTCTTTTAATTTTTAAAACTGTTTATATGTGTGTATATATAGTGCATGTCTGTGTAGTGTACACGCATGTGTATGGTCATATGATGAGTGTGCAGGCCAGAGGTCAACACCACAAGCCTGGCATTTATGTGGGCACTGGGGAAATGAACACAGGCCCTCGTGCTTATGTGGTAAGCCTTTTTCTCAGGAAGTCATCTTTCCAAACCAAAATGGCTGTTCTAATTCATCATCAGTATTCTAAAATTGATAAACCCAGCAACAAAAATTAAATATCAAAATGTTTCCTACAAACTTCCATTTAGAGAGAAGTTAAATACATTTGACTTTATCACTTTCTACAGTAAGAAATATTTTCATTTGGGCATGGTGGTTCACAACTATAATCCTAACATTTGGGAGGCTTAGGTAGGATATCACTGTGAGTTTGAGGCCCTGGGCCCCACCCCACAAAGCAAAAATAAAAATACAACGACAAACAAAATATTAACCAAGGCCAGGTGTGGTGATACACGCCTTTAATGCCAGCACTTGGGAGGTAGAGGAGGGTGGATTGCTGTGAGACTACATAGTGAATTCAGGTCATCCTTGGCTAGAGAGAGACCCTACCTTGAAAAATCAAAAACCAAGCAACAATAACAACAACAAAATATACATACAGACAACAAACATTTTCTAGTTTAATTTGCTATAAGAATTTAGTCATCTTATCTCTAAGATTTTTTTTTCATTTATTATTTACTGGTTTATTGGAAAAACAAAGTATTTCTTAAAACTAGAAACTCCAAAGGATGACTGTCAAAAACAAAACTTTGGTGATTTTTTTTCTCTCAAACAGAGCAAACAGTTCAGAGCAAACAGTTTAGTTTCATGTGCAGGTCAGTCACTTCATACTGTAAAAACAGTATTGTGCCGTCCCTTCCTAAGAGTTTATCCATCAAATGCTTCAAATGAAGCAAAATCCATACTCAGCAATTCTTTCTTACTAGAAAAGCTGAAGAGAAACACATGTTAGAGTTAGGCTGCATTTCAGCCCTTTTCAAACGCAGAAGGAGACATCAAATGATCGATGCCCCTTACGATGTGCCCGTCACCTTAGGATCCTCAATGTCCCAGATGACAGCAGAACCGAGAAACCTGTTCAACACAACCCTCTACACTGTGAACTGAGTGAGGGGGCGTGCTGATGCTCGCTAGGTCCAGTGATTGCTTCTGGCTTTGCGTGTGTATACTGAGTGCCGTATGTGGGTGCGTGCATGTCATGTTTGTGGGAGAACATGTGTGTGTGCAGGTGAGTGTGCATGTGGGGCAGAGACTGACAGCAGGCATGTCATGTCCTGCGCTCCACTATTCTTTCTTTTTAAGTAGTTTTTTTTTTTTTTAAGTAGGTTTTTTTCCTCCTTTTTTCTCTCTGCATGTGTGTATGTGTGTGCGCATGCCAGAGCCTCTTCTTGGGGCAAAGGTGGCTGGCTTACATGGGTGGCTTGGGAATTAAAGCCGGCTGTCAGGTTTTAAAAGCAAGTGCCTCTAACTGCTGAGCCATTTTTTCAGCCCAGCTCCTTCACTTGCTTATTTTCTTTAAAATAAACTTATTTGAAGGAGAGAGAGCATATGAACAGCCTCCAGCTGCTGCAAACAAACTTCAGATATAAGCATTATTCTGTGCATGTGGTTTTATGTGGGCACTAGGGACGTAAACTTGAACTGGCAGGCTTTACGAGCAAGTGCCTCTAACTGCTGAGGCACCTCCCTACTCCTCCACCTGTTTTGTTTTTAATTTTTATTTGTAAGCAGACAGAGATAACAGGCACACCAGGGCCTCCCGCTGCCACAAATGAACTCTAGATGCATGCACCACTTTGTGCACCTGGCTTTACATGGGCACTGGGGAATTGAACTCGGATCATTAGGTTTTGCAGGCAAGCGCCTTAACTGTTGAACCGTCTCTCTCCAGCCCTTTCCACTTGTTTTTTGAGACAGGGTCAGGATCTTAGTGATTCTAGACTAGGTAGCCAGCAAGACCCTGAGATCCTCCTGTCCCCGTTTCCCCAGCTCTAGAATTATACGTGTGTGCCAGCACACCCAACATTTTACATGATGCTTGGGGGATCTGAACTCAGGTCCTCATGGTCGTGTGGCACTTTTACCCATTGGCCATCTCTCCTAAGGCCTGACTCGCCTTGAGTTATCTCCTCTCCATTACAACCTACGAACCAACTTTGAAAATAGATACTGAAAAAATGCTTGATCTTACAATTAATTAAATGCAGTTTCAACTTACTTGACAGATTTGATAGCGTGAAAGACTTCAAGCATCTTCTCAACAATCAGCATCCTCAGGTTATCAAAGCGCTGAATGGCTTCCCGAACAAACTCCAAGACATCTGCAGCTGCTGCTTCATTACTGTCACTGAGAAATTCCATCAGCTGAAGGAAAAAGAAAGAAAATAGGACTAACAGTCACACAATTTTCAGGAAGAAAAATACCTAAAAGAAGAAATAATTATACTTTCAAAGAAATGACCTCCTAATAATTGTCAACAATATACAACAAAATGTAGGTTAAGAGAAGCACTATAATGTAAGCAAGAATCACAGTTCTTCTCTATGTGAATAAAGCTTTCCTTACTCTTCATCACAAAGGCCCCCACACAGGGCATTTCTTGCCCTATAATGTAGTAGTCTCACACAGGTGAGATTTCAGGAGATTAAGTGTTAAATAACAAACAAACAAAAAAAAATGTTCTAGAGAATTTTAAAATTAAGATAATCAGAATGACATACCACAGGAATAACATTTGCTGCCATATCTGGAAACCGGACAGAACAGGAATGCAATGTTCGCACAAGGAGCTGTCTGTATTTGTCTGTGTCTTCATGCTCAGTCACATTATTTGTTTTAATCACTTCTTTCTTCAGGACAATAACCAGCTACGGACAAACATCAAAACAAGGGAGAATTACATTATACCTGGTGGGAATGCCCACAAATGCTGACTAGGAAGTTCTGTTTTACCTCTTCAACATTCCTAGATGAGACAAGATCCAGGGCTAACTGCAGAGTTTTCTTGCGTACTTCTAAGTCTGGAGTGCTCAATACTCTTAGGATGTCCATTACTAGATCCTGACAACAAAACCAAAAACTAAGGATTAGTATTACTCTTTCTCAAAATCATAACTGCCCACCACCAACCAACCCTTTACTAGTTACTAGTATTGGAAGAACTGGATACCTTGGGTTTCCCAATGTAATGTAATATGAAGCACTAATATCACATAATGTACTCCAACTAACAATGGGGACCACACACTATCAAGAATCAGACCCAGCTAACAGTGTGCGCGCTGATGCAGAAACCAAAGGATGTTGGGTATCCTCCTCTATCACTCTTTGCCTCACTTCCTCAAGACAGGTTCTCTAAATGAAACTATAGCTCACTAACTTTTGGCTGGACAGACGGGCCAGCAGGCCTGACTGAGCCTTCTGTCCCTGCTCCTCAGTGCTGAAGTTACAGGCCTATGTGGCTAGGCCCAGCTTTTTTACACAGGTACTGAGGATCAAACTAAGGCCCTTATGTTTGTACAGCAAGCATTTTTACCCACTGAGCCACCTTCCCAGCCTCTAACTTACAGTTCATAGGAAAAAACAATCCTAAAGATACCACAGCTAAGTGACCAGCCATGGCCAGGAGGAATAATTTATAGGACAAGTGGTCTGGTAACTTGAACAAATAAATGTCCTGAAAAAATCCTAAAAAAATTTGGTGATTCAAGAGTTGCATCTCAGTTGACCAAAATGTGAATTGCCAAGGCTTCAAAAGCTTTAGGTTAGGTTAACTAAAATGACAAGGCTTGAGAATGGTCTAAATTTGAAAAATATGATTTAAGACCTCTGTGTCCGATGACACTTACCTGGAGAACTCGTTCATGAGCAGGATGTTCTTTTAATTCTACCAGTCGGTCCAGAACTATGAGCTTTACATTGTTGTCACTCTCCTTAATAATTAAATCAATGTAACACTGAGCAGCAGCCTATGTAAGAAAGAAATACCTTTAAAAAAATCATAAATACAGAATCTGAAAATAAGCTGCAAGAAGCCCAGCACACTTCACAGGCTCTACACTGGGTTTATGATTTTGTTCAAAGGAATGTGCATTTCTGCTCCCTTATTTAACAAGCTCCAATGCCACCTTAGCTACAGCAGACTGGAAGGAAGGCTTACAGATTACAAGGATGGAAGGAGCTGATAAAAGTACAGGCAGAAACATTTATTGACAACTGAAAATTAAGGACTGAAAACTAAGGAGAAAAGGGCAGACAGAATCCCAAGTGTAGCTACTAAGCAAATTTCACTTTGGGGACAAAAATGAACACATCTCTGTTGCAATGCATAAAAACAATGTGAAAAGGTGAAGATGATGACCCTGAGCTAGGAAATCATTTAAAGTATATATTTATGTTTTAGATTTTTATTTTGGCAATTCTGGTGATTGAACCCAAAGCCTTAAACACACTGACCAGTGCTAAACAACTGAGTAATAGCCACAGCTCTTTAAAATAACCTTTTCTAAAATAATAATAATAATAATAATAAGCCAAAAAAAGCTTCCTTTTTAGAATAAAATTCAAAAGCAAAGAAAAAAGGAAAACTCTGGAAAGTTCTCAATAGTCAAAGCTGGGACGACATGAACAAAATAAGTATTGTTGGATTTATAATTCATAGAAAATAATGTTTCTACTGACGTGGAGAAGAAAGGAAAGGAAAGGAAGGGGAAGATGGAAGACTGAGTGTGGAATGGGGGAACTATCAAATCACCCTCAGGATATCACAGTAACGACTGTTGTTGAAAAAATTCATAGGCACTAAATTAGTGGGTATAAAATTGAAGATCTTGCCATTGATAGTCCAAAGTTTCTCCCTATCCTGTTGATTATAATAAGGAGATCAGAATAATAGAGAAACCAGGCAGACACCAACTTAACTATCAAGGCTAACCTCACCAATAAGATGCACAGACAGTGTACACTCCTTAATATGAAGCAAAAAGATTGCTTCTGTGGTACTCTTTTCCAAAATGAATCACTTTAGTGATTAAGAGAAAATGTCAGGCTCAAATTGTGAGATTGTTTATAGACAAACTGACCAGTATTCTTGAAATGTCTGACAGCAGGAAAGACAAGGAAAGGTTGAAGAACTCTGAGGTATTTGAGAAGATGTAGACAACTAAATGTAATGTGGGATTTTGGACTGGATCATGAAACAGAAACATAACATTAATAGAAGAACAGGGAAACAAAAATAAATGGGGATCCAGGTAGCTGAAGAGTGTGGTAGGTAATGGTTGTCACAGTGCAAGGGTCATTCTGTTGCTGGGATGGGGAGGCCCTTGCCCATGGTGATGTGATGACAGTGTTTAGCAGGATGAACAAAGATGCGCAGTGAGAGCAGCGATAACCAAAAGCTAGAAGACACGGAGGACAAGGACGAACGTCCCCAAGAGCTGCTGAGAGTTAAGTAATTGAATTCGGCTAGAAAGAAGGACCATTGAAGGCATCCTGTGAAGAGGTTATGAACACTCTACTGGTGATGTGTTGGTGGAAGGAGGCAGAGCCCTGGTACCTGACAGAGTAAAGAAGGCACTCCCGTGGAGAGCAAGGACATTCCTTGCTCAACACACCAGTCTTAATAGTTGAAGTAGACTGTGCTGTTCTCAAGTTTTATTTCTGAAAGTAAAACCTGCCACAAATTAAAAAGAAGTTGTCCAAAATAAAATCCTTTTTCATATGATGGTATCCAGTTTTCAGTAATAATGTATACACTGTATTGATTTTTCCCCCATAGTGTTATTTAATAAAAAAAAACTCATGAATGAGAAAAAAAGAGTAGATAGAAGCTTTGTGCTGTTTTTGACTTTCTACAAATTTAAAATTATTTCTAAATAATAAAGGTTTAAAAATGATTTAAGTATTGTATTAGTGAGCAGTAAGTTCTTGTACTTATTATCTATGAACATAATAAAGGTGTTGACACAAACTGGTTGTGTAAAGAGACATATAATACTTGATCACTGAAAATCTTTACTGAGACCTTTCCAAGTGTCACAGATGATCTATTTTTTCTTTTTGTTCAGAGGCCAGAAGAGAATGTCAGGTGTTCTTTGTCATTCTTCACTGTTTCCTGAGACAGAGTCTCTCACTGAACCTAGAGCTTTGATTTTCAGTCAGACTGGCTGGCCAGTGAGTCCCAGTGGTTTTCCTGTCTCCACCCACCACAGGACTGGGGTTACATGTGTGCAGTGCATGTGCACAGACCCTGTATCCTGTGTGCATATGTGAGGCCAGAGGAAAACTGGGTGTCCTCTACTTCACACTCGTCCACTTGTTTGAGACGGTCTCTCATTCGACTAAAAGCTGCCATTTTGTACTGTTTTTAAAATTTTTTCCAGTCAGTAAATCCCAGCAATTCTCCAGTCTCCACCCCTTGCAGAACTGGGTGGCCAGGCCCAGCTGTCACATGGGAGCTGGGGGATAGAAATGAGGTGATCTGGGCTGGAGAGATGGCTCAGTGGTTGAGGCACTTGCCTCCAGTGCCTAGGGCCCCAGGTTCAGTTCCCCAGTACCCACATATGCCAGACCCACAAAGTGGTGGCTCTGGTGCGCTCTCTTTCTCTTTTTTTCTCTCTCTCTCAATCTCTGTATCTCTGCTTGAAAAATGAATAAAATATAAAAAAAAAAAAAAGAAAAGAAATGAGGTGATCTCAGGACCTTTCAGGCCTCATATGCAGCAGACTTACTGCTGAGCACCACACCCAGCTTTTCCCACGGTACTGGAGAACTCAGGTGGTCTCAGCCCTCATGCAAGCTATGGCACATGCTCTTACCTGCTGAGCCATTTTCCCAGCCCCAGGATCTAGTTTTTGATGTAATGAAGTATGAAGAGAGAAATACTGTTATTCTCCTTTTCTTTGTATATGTGTAAGAAAGCAGGAAGAAAAGGTTAGACTATGTAAGAAGACAAAGACTCTTATATATTGGTAGTTTTCTGTATGCTACATAACCCATAATAAACTGGAGTGTCACGAAATCATGAGTGGTAAGAGGCTGGTTCAGAAGTACCTTGATTGCAGTCGGTGCACTTGACAGGGTTACTAATGTCCCAGCTGCTTCATATTTAACAGCAGGACTGGACGACTGCAGCAGGTTATAGATGCAACGAATGAAACGAGCCCTTTCTGACGGGTTAGCATGACAGACCTGCAAAAGAAAGCATTTAGGCGTCAAGTGATTTCAGGGACACTTTCTTGCTCTTCATTTGCAGTGCTGAGAATGGAATCTAGGGCCTCATACATGACAGACAAGTGCTCTCCCACCCCTCCACTCCCCAGCCGTGACATTGATGGAACTCATTGTTAATGAAAATCAGCTTATGGTATGTCAATGTTCTTAATATACAAGCTAAGAACATTCTTACATGGGGCAAGATCATGTGACACAGCACTAATCATTTCACAAACAATTTTTTTTCAGAATAACTTATAGCTACTCATTAATTCATTCTATCATAATTTATATTTTTATTGCTTCACAAAAGGTTTTTAGTTGGCTCATTATCAAAGATATTTGTATTCTGAACAGGTAAAGAGAAATTCAAAGTAACAAATACAGGATACTTTAACCAAGTATACTAAGATGAATGCTGAGACAGGCAATTAAATGTGGTCTAAATCAAAAAGGAAGGCATGCTGGGAGTAGGGTGTAGCACTGAGAAAGCTGAAGCAGGATGATTGAGAGTTTGAGGCCTCCTCAGTTCTATAATGAGATCCTGTATTTAAAAAAGATAAAGGCCTGGTATGGTGGCACATGTAATCCTGTAATCCTAGCATAAGGGAGACGAAGGCAAGATGCCCTGGAGTTAAAGGCCCAATGGGCTACACAGTGAGTTCTAGGCTAACCTGGGTCACACCAGTGAGATCCTATCTCCAAATGGAAAAATGGCAGATGAAATAACATAAAATACTAGTTCTTCAAGCATGAAAGATCAACTGTTTGTCAATATTATCTCCTACTACTTGGGACCACATTCATTACTGGAGAGAAAATTAAATACATCCTACACTATTATTTATGAAGCAAATAGCTCCTATTCTTCCTCTTTTGATCTTTTAGAATGTATATTGAATTTCAAAAAAGAATACAGCCAAATCTCTATTACTTGGACAAGACTTAAAAAGTATTTTCTCTTAATCTAAACCCTACTATACAAAGGGGTTACTAGATGAAAACCATTCTGAAAACCCGAGTGCCATCCCTAAACCATACACAAAAATTAAAATCTACTATATATTCATGGCACTTTCTCCTTAAATGCCAATTCTCAACAACTGGTACACTGTGTTGAGAAGGACTTTCCCAGTAGAAGCAGACACACCTATAAACCCATCAGCGGTGTCTGCCAAAGTGTTTTGTTGGCCTAGACTAGTATTGATAGAAAACTTGATGGTATTTTACCTTTCATCAGATCATTAAGACATAATCAATTCTTTCGAAAGATAATAGCAAATTAAAGTGCAGCCAACACAGGATTACTTATGCCCAGGAGTTCAAGGTCAGCAAATCTTGACCCTCGCCCTCAACCTACCTAAATAGCAACAAGTCAAGAAATAAAGTGCACTCCCGGCTCCTTTTAGTAGGGCTGCGAGCAAATCCAGGGCCTCCTCCAAACCAGGTGAGTGCTCCTCACTTAGCTGTATCCTTGCTCTTTTCTTTCTGTAGCCTTCTTGTGAGAATCACCTCAGGGTCCCCTAGATACCACCTTTATCACTTCTGAAGGCAGAGCCCCCGAAACGTCTCATTAGGCTCCATGACGGTCATGGTTTGATACAGGTGTCCCCCACAAACAATTGAATGTGTTCTGATAGATCGATCCTCAGCTGATGGCAGTTTAGGTTTTACAACCTCGATGAAGCTGTGTTGTTGGGGGCGGGCTTATGGGGGTTATAAGCCAGCTTCCCCTTGCCAGTATTTGGCACACCTTCCTGCCGCTGTTTGCAGTGCTGTGGCAGAGGTGATGTCCAGCCCTCTGCTCATGCCATCGTTTTCCCTGCCAGAATGGAGTCTCCCCTCGAGTCCGTGAGCCAAATAAACCCATTCCTCTACAAGCCACCTTTGCTTGGGTTCTTCCTAAGCAGCAACTAGAAAGCTGACTGCAACAATGACTTAAGGTCCAGCACCACTGTACACCCACACTGAGAGCCAAGCCTGGTGTTACATACAAACTTTTGAGGGCACACTCAAACCGCAGCACTATGGTTAATTATTTCTAGCTTTGATTTAAAGTGAGAGCAGTCTTTTGTTGTTGTTACTGTGTTTTGTAAGGTAGGGTCCCACTCTGCCCAGGCTGACCTAGAACTCATTCTGTAGTCCCAGGCTAGCCTTGAACTCAAGTGATCCTCTTACCTCTGCCTCCTGACTGCTGGGATTAAAGGTGTGGACCACCACACTCAGCTTAAATCCCCTTTCTTTCAAGTGAAAACTTAAGAGGTCATTTTAGGGTTATTATTTCAGTATTTCATCTCAGGGAATAGGAAGGCCTGAGGAGATGGGAGACCACATGGTAAGCTGAGTAGTCAGAATACATGTAACATCTATTAAGTCAGTACTCTTACATGGGTGTGGCTCATGGTTGGTACCTCTAAATAATTAAATACCACCACGATAAATACAGTGAAAAAGCCTGAAATATTGCAAGGACCACTAAAAGGAACAGGAAGTGAGGACGTGCTGTTAGAAGAAAATGTATGCATGGCAGTTAGAACTATGACAGAAAAAACAAGTATGGAAGACTTACTCTACTTAAGGTTGCCAAAAACCTTCAAAATAAAATCACAACTGCTTATAAAGTACAATAAAAGAAGTATTTGAAATTTCTCTATTCACTTTCATAAACAAAGTATTTATGAATTTTTTCTTTTGTTTTTAGACTTCAAAGCAGTCTGATGTATGCTGAAGAAAAATCTTGTTTTATTCTAAAGCCCAATTCAGAATCCATTCAGTGACTGTTCAGTACATATATTTCTTCTAGCTGTACTGACTCCAGCCATGAATTTTTTCCAGGAGTCCTTCCTGGGGTCTAGAAAGCATAAAGCAAGCACTTGGAAAATAAAATAAACCAAGGAAAAGAAAAGAGAAAAGAAACAAAGGGTTTTAAGAAGCCTTGCTATAAAACATTTCTAGTATTAGAATATGCAATTGTAATAACTGAGGAGTACTTTAGAATGAGACCATTCTTGCTTAAACTTTTAAAAAAAATTATTTATTTATCAGAGAAAGTGAGACATAGATAGGACAGAGTGAGTATGGGTACACTGGGGCCTCCTGCCGATGCAAATAACTCCAGAGACATGCACCACTTTATCATATGGTTCTATGTGGGTACTGGGGGATCAAACCCAAGCTGTCAGGCTTTGCAACCAATGCCTTCAACTGCTGAGCCATCTCCCCAGACCCACTGTTGGGCTTATTTATATATCACAAATTATCATTCTTACCTTATAAATTAGCTCAACAATAACCAATTGTAGAATGTCTCCAAATGTTTGAACTTGATCAATACAAGTACTTAGATAATCTAAAGCTCGATCCTATGAAAATAAGAATATATTTATCATACTCTTCATTCAATACAATGACTTAATATAACAAGAATACATATAAACCCTTAATATCAAATAAATTAAATCAGGTTAGAGAAATTAATTGGGGAAAAGGTGAAGAAGCCAAGAAATATGTTAACTCACAAACTATAAGACAAAAGGTCTAGAATTGGAGCAAAAATCTGGAATTGGAGCAAAAATCTGGAGGTCTGAATCTTTTTTTCTTTATGTATTTTTATTTTATTATTATTTTTTGAGGCAGGGTCTCACTCTAGCTCAAGCTGACCCAGAACTCACTCTGTAGCCCAGGCAGGCCATGAACTCCTTCCTGGTGATCCTGTCCCTCAGCCTCCCAAATGTTTGGATTAAAGGCGTGAGCCACAAGGCCCAGCTGGGTCTGAATTTTGGTTCATGATATTTATACAACTGAAAACAAACTACTTAAGAGTATAGCACTTTCTAACCCTGGGCTGGTGGCACACACCTGTAACCCTAGCACTTGGGAGGGAGGCAGAGGCCAATCTTGGTTATACAGTGAGATTCTGTCTCAAAAAAAAAAAAAAAAAACAGTATGGCAGATTCTTAAAAAAAAATTTAAAAACCTAAGTGATCCAGCAATTTCAACCCAGGATTATATTCAAGATAATTGGAAGCAGGGACTTGGAATAGATATTTGGACATTATGTTTAATTATTCACAACAGCCAAAAGCTGATGGAGCCCAAGCATACACTGATGGATAAATAAATGAAATGTGGACTATGGTTACAATGAATATTACTCAGCCTTAAAAAATAATTCTGATGCATGCTGCAACACAGATGAACCATGGAAACATATTTTAATATTAAATGATTCCACCTATATAAGGTACTCATAGAACTTAAGTGGGGGAGATTATCCAGAGGCATGGCCAGGAGAACCTGGCTGAATACTAGGCTATCCATGGTCCCCTGTCACAAGGACTGATCCAGAGGACCCATGGAGGAGGTTATCCAGTGGAGGGGGGAGGGGAGGGCAGTGGGGAATTGGCGATAACAACTCGTTGTTTGCCCACTAAATGTTGTAACTCATTATGGACAATAAATAAAAAAATAAAATAAAATAAAAAAACAGACAGAGAAAGAAACCAGGGACAGAGTATATCTTTGTAGAAAAAAAAAAAAAAGAACTTAAGATCACAGAGATCAAAAATGGAATGATGCCAGGAACAAGGGCCAAGTGGGAACAGCAAGCTATTAATTTAGTTTCATAAGATGAAAAAAAATTAGCGTGTGTGATGGCATATACCTGTAATACCAGCATTTGAGAGATGGAGGAAGGAAAGATCATAAGCTCAAGGCAATTTCATAGTGAGTTCAAGACTGACCAAGGTTATAATACCTTGTTTCAAAAAACTAAAAAAAAAGAAGAAAAAAAAAATTAAGTCCCCTCCTCTACCCAAAAAGAAAAAGATTTATTTATTTATTTATTTAATTTATTTATTTATGTGTTGGGGGGCTTGGCAGGTCTGTTGTAGCTACAAATAAATAGCAGACCCATATGCTAAATGTTTGTGACCAGTTTTACATGGGTGGTATGGAACCGAGCCCAGGTTGGTAGGTTTTGCAAGCAAGCACCTTTAACCACTGAGCCATCTCTCCAGCCGCTGTTATGTATATTTAATCACAATAAAAACATCCCTCCCTGAGGAGTATAACCCAGTTAATGACTGTTGGAGGATGGGGAAGCATTTTCTTCAGTCATTCAACCACCGGTAAGGTGCCCATTCTTCAGTAAATAACCCCCATCCATGCTCATGCAGGTAACCCTAGTTAAACTTAGTGAGTCACCAAAAGAAAAAAAAGCAAAAATGAAAAACTGTACAGTAAAGGGGAAGTTTATTTGAGAAGTAGTGAGAGTGGAAGGAGTGTAAGAGAAGGTAATGGGGAATGAAGGTGATCAAAATACAATATGTATGTGTATGAAATTTGTCAAAAATAAATTAGTAAAAATTACATTTATCAGCCAGGCGTGGTAGCGCACACCTTTAATCCCAGCACTCAGGAGGCAGAGGTAGGAGGATCATCATGAGTTTGAGGCCAACCTGAGATTACATAGTGAATTCCAGGTCAGCCTGGGCTACAGGGAGACCCTACCTCGAAAAACAAAAACAAACAAACAAACAAACAAACAAATAAAAAAGTTACATTAATAAAAAAGAAAATCCATTAAAGGAAGAGCTGGGAGGAAAATGGCATTATATTTCAGAGAGATGAACAATTTTATGATTTTTCAGTTTTCATGCATATTATTTTCCAGCTTTTATTTATTTTTTAAATATTTTATTTATTCATTTTCAAGCAGAGAGAGAGAGAGAGAGAGAAGGAGCGTACCAGGTCCACCATCTTGTGGATCTGGTTTATGTGGGTACTGGGGAATTGAACCCAGGTCCTTAGGCACTGGAGGCAAGTGCCTTAACCGTTGTGCCATCTTTCCAGCCCTATTTTCCAGTTTTGATAATACTGGATAGCAAAAGTTTTACAATTAGATGCTGCTAAAGTATATAGTCACCATCTATACAAAGTTGGTCTGTATTTTAAGTACCAGCAGAGCTGGATAGATAACATCTACTTATTTGTGTACAAAACTAAAGAGCCTAAGAAGGATCTGTATCTACATGGAGACATGGCTAGTGATGGACACTGTAGAAAGGTATGTTTTTATCTAATGAACAACTTCAGATCTAAACCAACATAAAGAAAAACAGGCAATTAAGACTCCAGAGCAGAGTGCCACAGAACACAGCTATAATCCTCTCAATCTGGAAAAGTTATGAAGTAGCACAGTGGTGGAACTCAGTTGTCAAGGCCACATTCAGAACATCAGTCCCAGCATCAACCACCTCACCTCACCCCAAACCCATGAATTGATAGGAAATACTTTATTATTTGCTAAAATATGTAATACAGGCAGGTGTGGTGGTCATGTTTTTAACCCCAGCACTTGGGAAGCAGAGAAGATGACCACTGTGAGCTCACAGCCAGCTGGGGCTAGAGTGAGACCCTTCCTTGAAAACAAAATACAGTTCAAACTAACTGAAAACTGGGCCTATGAAATGTTTTTTAAAAGTACCTTACCTGATCTGCATGAATTAGCATCATGAATGCATTTCTTTTGCAACTTGCATCCTTCTCATTCACCAGAAAATCATGTATCAGCTCAGGAGCATCAGGTATAAGATGTTCAAAGTTTCTTTAAATAAAACAAGTAACAACCATAGTAAATAAAAACCTACTTTACAATTTTAGTTACTTTCTGGATAATACCAACAGTAAAACTTAAACTGTAAAAGCACTCTTGCTTTTTGGAACTTTACATCAATTAAAAGTAGAGGAAGAAATCATACATCATTCCTTTATTAAGTTATCAAATTGTTTTCTAGAATAGAAAAAAACTTATTTATCCAACATATAATCTATTAATTGACATTTAATAATTGTCTTTCATATACCTTAAGAATATAATATCAATATCTGTAACATCACAACTTTTCCTTGAGAATTACTAGAGAACAAAATGATCCTTTTCAACAGCTATGCAATGGACTTGCACTTACTTTAGAGGGTTACAAACACTTTCAGTACACAGAATGACAACCCCTCCCCGTTTCAATAATTACTCTTAGGTAATTTTAACTTATACCCCACACTCTGGTTCCTCTAGCTCCTGTACATCTTTTGCCTTTTAACTTATAACTCTACTTATGTCCCCTCTTCTCATATTAAAGCATATTCCAGACATTTTTATTATATCTTTGATAAATGCTAATTTCTCTAAAATTTAATACTAATCATAAGTCTATCATCTAATAACATATGCTATTATATAATATTCTGTTATACTTTCAAAATTAATGATTCCTATAATCATCACATAGCCAAAGCACTGTTTAAATTTCTAATTGTCTTACAAATGCCGTAATTTTTGTGTGAGCCCTACAAATACAAAATAGTGTATTATGTCTATGGGAACAGTCAAGGAATAATTTATATTATTAACCAAAATACCACTTTCCTTAACAGATAAAATCTAGCATAACATTAAGAAAATTAAATTATGATAAGTAATATATTGGAATACAAAGATTTTTATAAAACTCATACCCTAGGTTTTTTTTTTTTAAGCAGAGTCTCACTCTGTAGCCCAGGCTTGCCCTAATTTCAAGGTGATCCTCCCACTCAGCCTCCCAAGTGTTGAGATTAAAGGCATGAGATGCCAGGCCCAGCTACATACCCTCCTTTAAATTGGCAGTGCTGTGAATTGAATCCAGGGTCTCAAGCATGCTACCCAAGTACTCCACTACTGAGTATACCTCAAATGCCTACATTCTACTTCTAAATGGGTTGATGGTAATGATGTGAAAACAAGCACTCTAGCCTCCTCTAACTGGTTCTTTTAAATTTATTGATTTATCTTTAATACTTTATTATCTGTTTGAGAGTGAGTATGGGTCTGTCAAAGCACTCATACCTCTTCAATGGAACTCCATATGCATGTGCCACTTTGTGCATTTGGCTTTACATGGGTACTGGGGAATTGAGTCCAGGCTGACAGGCTTTGCAAACCTGTCTTTAACTGTTGAGCCATCTCTCCAGCATAACCTGGTTTAGCTATTTTAAAGTTCAAAATCTTTAGCCGCCTTTTTTCTGATACTAGGGATTAACCAAGGTCTTGTGATGCTAGTTATATACTGTGCACTGAGTCCATTCTCAATCCTTTTTCATTTTGTTTTTTAAGTTTTTTAAATTTTTATTTGTGAAAGGATGCAGACAGAAAGGCAGGCAGATAGACAGTATGGGTGTGCGGGGGCTTCTTGCCCCTAAAAATTGAACTCCAGACACACGTGCCACCTTTGTATCTGGTTTTAAATAGGTATTGGGAAACCGAACCCAGGCTGACAGACTTTGAAAATAAATGCTTTTACTTGCTGAGCCATCTCCCTGTTCCCCCTTTTTGAGACAGGTTCTCATTTAGTTGTCCAGACTGGTCTCAAATTTGTCATTCTCCTGCCTCATGTTCCCCAATAATTAGGATTAAGAAGAATGTACCACCAGGTCAGGTTAAATCATTAGCAGCATTAAAAACAATACCTATTTAAGAATTACAGTCCGTGGTGGCACATATCTTTAATTCCAGCACTTGGGAGGCAGAGTGGATCACTGTGAGTCTGAGGCTAGCCTGAGATTACATAGTGAATTCCAGGTCAGCCTGGGCTAGAGCAAGACCCTACCTTGAAAAAAGAAATACAGTCCAAGAAGGTACTATGATTATGCTATACAGTCTAAATGTACAGAGTTATCAATAAAAAGTTTTTAAAAATTCATTAAAAAAATCTAAAGTCCTCATCAAAAAATTTCCTTTTGCAAAGCCTATAATGCAAGATCTACAATTCTCGAAAACTAGGTTAAAACAAATAAGCAGGAAAACCCGTAAGGCTTTTAGCAAGTAAATAAATGAATTAAGTGAAAACTGCAGTGATACAGGGGACAATGAGAGACACTGTGTTAACCAGGAGACACCACTTTGCAACCTCGAGTGGAACTCAAGCCAAGGAGTGTCTGCACTTGCCTGTAGATCGTGTAGATGGCCAAAACGGCATTTCTCCTGACGTAGCTGTGCCTGTGCTCCAAGCAAGCACGGATGGCTGGCATTAAAGGTTCCAGCAATTCCGCTTCCTTCAGTTTGCAAAGAAAACGAAGAGTAGACCCACGGATAAACTCATTTGGATGCTGGAGATCCTGTTATTGAAATTTGAGTTTGAAATGTTGAGTCTGGCTTTTTATAAAAACCAAGGGCTTGTTTTATTTTTGAGGCAGGGTCTCACTCTAGCTCAAGCCGACCTGGAAATCACTCTGTAGCCCAACCTGCCTCAAATGCATAGCAGTTCTCTTTCCCCAGCCTCCTGAGTGCTGGCATTAAAGGAGCCACCAGACCCCCAAGTCCGAAACTTTCCAATGAAAAACCTCAATTAGCTTGAGAAAACAGATCTAGATTACTCATTTTCTTCAGATTCCTGATGATTAAAGCAACATTTGCACATCTCATCCCTGTCCTATGTACTAATGTCCTATGTACTACGTTTCATATTTGTTTATTAGTAACAACATAAATTATTTCCAAAAACATTGGAGAAAGAAAAGCTGGATGTAGTGACACACACCTTTAGTCCCAGCACTCAGATGCTGAGGTAGGAGGACTGCTGCAAGTTCAAAGCCAGCCTGGGGATATGGAGTGAGTGCCAGATCAGCCTGAGCTAGAGTGACCCTGCCTCAAAAATTACACCAAAATGTTGGATAAAGGCAACAACAGGGGCTGGAGTGGTGATTCAGCAGGCAAGTGCTTACTGCTCAAGCCTGATCCCCAGATCCCACGATAAGAAGCTGAAAGCTGCAGTGGGCTCTGGAATCTCAGCATACTGATGGCAACATGAGGAGCGAAGGCAGACTTTCCCAACAGCTTGCAGCGAGCACAGCAAAGAACACTGAGAGTGAGAGAGAAACCCTGCCTCAAATATGAGGTAGAAAGCGAGGACTGAATGTGCAAAGTTGTCCTCCCCATGATGTATGCCATGGTGTGTGTGATGAATGCATGCACACACACACACACACACACACACACACACACACACACACGCACGCACGCACACACGCACACACATAATCTACAACTTTCAGCTCATCAAATATTCAATTCTGAAAACTATAACAAAGCCCATTACAAAGTCAAAGCACTTATCAGAGATAATTAGGGTCTAATTACCTTTCTGTATGCATCACATACAAGAATCATTTCATGTAAGAGTCTCCCATCTGGAGTTGTTTTGGGAACAATTTCCCAAAACACCAGTAGTAATTTTTTGATGGTGTGATCCTGAAGGGGAAGTACAAAGCGGATGATGGTCATGAGAAGCCCGGGAAGCTTCTCTCCATTCAGAATCATGATGATGACCTTCTTCAAAGCTTCGGTCTTGGACTTCACATCTCCTTTCTCTGATTCAACAATTACAACAAAACAAAACAAAACAAGCACATTTATTTCAAATGAAAATTCCTCACAGTTGAAAAGACAGCATTTTCAGCAATGGTAATAGGGCTACAACCCAAGTGACAGGTTTCTCCATCTGGCTCTATCATCAATATGCTGAACCTCTCTGCACTAGTTATTAGCTCAGAACCTGAGGTACTCCACACTCAGTATGAAGATGCTGTAATAGATTTCTGCTCCCTCAGCAAATGAGGCGAGGATCCTAGGACTTGTTGGCTAGGCACATACCTATAATCTTAGCACTTGGACAACTAGCTGGGAAGATAGATCATGATTTTAGAACTGACCTTGGTTACAAAGGAAGTTCTAGGCCAAGCTACACAGTAAGACTGTCCCCCGCAAAAGATTGAACTGAGGGGCTCATAAGTGTTGGGCATGTATTAGACCACTGAATTAGGCTTCTACCCTAGTCATTTTACTGAGACAGGGTCTTCCTTACGTTGCCCAGGGTGGTCTTGGGCAGTATAGCTAGAATTACAGGAAGTTAGCATAGTTGGAATTACAGGTGTAAACCACTGGGCACATGGTCAGTGTAGATGACAGAGTATACACTTTCAAAATTTAGAAAACAAATCTTATTTTCTTTGTAAAAATGTTTTCAAAATGAAAATTTCAACTGTGAGGGAAACATATTTTATTCCAGAGTTGAATTCTTTTGTTTGGGTAGATCAACAGACAACTGTCAATCTACTTTCATTATATTAAATCACACAAGCTATTACGGCGTTTTGAGGGATATCTGACCAATTTTATTTCTTTAGCTTTCCTAAATTAGACTGAGATGTTATT